>RJWM01032316.1:0-21577 GCA_004363535.1 Dasyprocta punctata | reverse complement strand
TTGTTTTGTTTTGTTTTTTTGTGGCACCAGGGATCAAACTCACAACCTTGGGTCTGCCAGACAGGCGCTTAAGCCACTGAGCCAAACTCCCGGCCCTAGTTTTTTGAGGCAGGGTCGCACTGTGTAGCTCAGGCCAGCCTTGCGCTCGTGTTGTATCCCAAGCCAGCCTCAAACTCACAAAGCTCCTCCTACCTCAGCCTCCCAAGTGCTGGGATCAAAGGTGTCCACCACCACGCCCAGTTTAAAATGCCATGTTTATTTTGCTATCCCCTGCACTTAGCACAATGCTTGACATGTAGAAGATTATAAAATTTCATAGCATAGTATTTAATGTCCTTTTTTACTTAGCTTGTCTTCAACTTCTTTGGCCTTAATTCTACCTGCTCTTCCTCCTGAAAAATCCTAATTTGTACTGACTTTTAAAATACCTTTTGCTGTCTTCATTCACATGCTTTCACCATTGCTTTCTACTCTATCTGGAAAGTCCTTTATTTTTCCATGGGAAATCTCTAACTCATCTTTTAAGTCTTAGCACAGAAACTACCTTCTCTGAATAATATTTTCCTTAGCTGGGCATGGTGGTGCACGCCTTTAATCCCAGCACTCAGGAGGCTGCAGCCAGCCTGAACTGCATAGTGAGACCCTGTCTCAAAAAATAGGGCCGGGCATTTAGTGGCTTAAGCGCCTGCCTAGCAGGAGCAAGGTTGTGAGTTCGATCCAAAAAAAAAAAAAAGACAGAAAAAGAAATACAACAGGAATAAAACAAAATAATGAGGTTACAACAGTTTTTGAGGGTTTTTTTTTGTATTTTGTTTAGTTTTTCGAGGCATGGTAGGCATGGATATATGTAGAAAGATGATCTCTTATAAGTAAACAACTAAAAAATTACTGCATGGTTTCTTCCGTTAACCAAGCCTTTTATGTTTGCTACCTGGTTTATTCTAAAATGTTTATTAAAAATAAGCCTAATAATTGTTACTATAGGACTTCATTCAAATAAAAAACAGCTGAAAAAAATATGAAAACAACCTTCAGTCTTATACAGTTAAAAAATTACTTGAAAACTATTACTCCAGATACTGGGGGGAGGGTTGTGAATTTTCATCAATTCAAGGTATACATTCCCCAGTCTCCACTTCTATATATCTGTTTCTTTTTTTTTTTTTTTAAGCAAAACAAAGGGTAGATATAATATAGAATTAAAAAAAAAAACAGTAAGAAATCAATACTAGTTAATATATTACATATTGTTATCTTAGAAGTAGTTGTTCAAGTTACGAGATACAGGCATAAAAAATGATCAAACAAGCCGGGGGTGGTGGCGCACGCCTTTAATCCCAGCACGTGGGAGGCTGAGGTAGGAGGAGCGTTGTGAGGTTGAGGCCCGCTTGGGCTACAATGCGAGCACAAGCCTGGCCTGAGCTACATAGTGCGACCCTGCCTCAAAAAAACTAGGGCCGGGAGTTTGGCTCAGAGTCATAAGCACCTGTCTGGCAGGTATGAAGCTGTGAGTTCGATCCACGGTGCCGCCAAAAAAAAAAAAAAAAAAAAAAAAAAATCAAACAATGACAACACAAACTATTCTTTCTGATGAACTAACAAAGCAGTAGTAGTATAGTTATTTGTCTTGCATATTTATACATACATAGTTATATGTGTATACCTACAAACATATCATCTTTTCCTTTCTGCCATTTCTCCTTTCCCCTATTCCAGCTGTTAATTTCGAGCACTTTCTTTCCCTTTCATTATTACAATATCTATTATACATTTTGGATCTTATTACTCTTTCAGTTTTAGTATTATTTATTTATTTTTTACACTAGGGAGACAATACAATACCTACAAATATGAGTCTGCCAAAAAGGAGAACTATAGGCCAATTTCCCTAATGAATATCAATGCAAAGATTCTCAATAAAATACTGACAAACAGAATGCAGCAAATCATCGAGAAGATTATACACAATGCTCAAGTGGGATTCATCCCAGGAATGCAGGGATGGTTTAACAAATGCAAAGCAATAAATGTAACACTTCTATACACTTAAAAATAGAATGTATCTCACAACTGAAACCTTAAAATTAACTAAAAACATTTTTTCATCTTAATTGCACATAAAATAATGGTGCATCTCATAATTGACAGTATAGTACATTTAATGAAGTACATAATTTTATATCATATTACTATCCACAAATCATAAAGTCATCTTTATCTGTATGACTTTCTCAACTATACAATTCATATGGATAATTATCTATTCAATATATTAACATTTCCTCTCCTTTGCTTCACTGAAATGAAAAACCGAATGCTCACATTAATGTTGCTGATGAGTGATTAAAAAAAATAAAGCATTTGGTTTCACTGAGAAATCTTTACCAATGAATGGACCAAGTCAAACTTTTGCTAAAGAAAACCTCAGAATTCTTATCTTTAGAGAAAATATCTTAATTATGTTATACATAATCATAAATAGCTAACAAAATTGTTTATTCACTGTTAAATAAACAGGAAGAGATTCCCCTTCGGTTCCCAAGGTAAAAAAGATTGTACGTAGTTCCTTAAATGTTCAGGTGAAGTAGAGTTTTTACATTAGTATAAAACAAATCAGTATGTAACTGAATATGTCTTGAATTACTAGCAACAAAATTACTAAAGTGATTTCCAATTCTATGTAATGAGTTTCTAGGTAGATTATTTCATCTGTAAACTATCACAATAACCCTAATAACTTAAAAATTTTCATTTAAACCTAACTGTAAGAATTACAGAATTAGTGTAATCTTTGAGGTAAAAATGCAAACTCATTGCTTATGGTTATTATTGTGTTCATAGATATTATTTTTATTCTTAAGTATTTTCTCTTAAGACAGGTAAATATCAGGAGAAATAGTTCCTTCAGCACTAAATGAGGACAAAAATAATGAGAAACAAGCTCTAGAAAAATTGTGCTAATAAAGACGTTGTAGTTAAAAAAAAAAAAAAACAGAAGAGGTATGACAGTTTTAAAGAGATAATTAAAGCACTTGGGAGGCTGAGGTAGGAGGAGCATTGTGAGTTCAAGGCCGGCTTGGGCTACAACATGACCGCAAGGCCGGCCTGAGCTACACAGTGCGACCCTGCCTCAAAAAACCAGGGCCGGGAGTCTGACTTAGCGGCTTGTGTGCCTGTCAGGCAAGCGCGAGGTTGTGAGTTCAATCCCCGGTGCCGCAAAAAAAATAAATAAATAAAATAAAAAAATAAAATAAAGAGATAATTAAGTAAGAATTTTGACCATACAAACATCACTATACAGTAAAAACACTAATATTAGTTTAATACTTACCTTTGTCTAGGAACTATGAAGAGTGCTCGTACCAACTTCTTCCTGTTTGCTTTTGTGTTCATATTCATGCAAAAATCCATTGCTGCCTGCAGGGGAAAAGAAGCAAACCTTTTTCTTAACAAAACCTCAGGTTAGCTACTAAAAGCAAGAAACCTACTTACAACAAATTTCACTTGTTCCTAGACATTTCAAAATGATTTTAAGACACTAGTATTATAACACATTTCAAACTAAAAGACCACTAAGCTCAAAAGCCTCTTCTCCTTATATATCTAAAAATAAATGCTTCTTAAATGCAACCTAGTGCTAGAACAGAACTTCAAAGAGCTAGCTCAAAGTTCTACTATGAAATATTTGGTTAATAGCTATATGAAAAGTACAATCAATCTTTTCTTTTGTTTTTCTTTTTCTTTTCTTTTTGTGATACTGGGGATTGAACCCAAGTCTCATGCATGGTAGGCAAGCACTCTACCACTGAACATCCCAGCCCAACAATCAATATTTTTTAAGGACAGTAAATCAAATTATAAAAAAAAAAAAAACAGAGACGTTTTCTGACAGAAACAGAAATAAGCAAAAATCTTTAACAAGAATCATGAAAATTATTAATGCTAATAAGGAAAATAAAAAGGTAGCATTTTAAAAATGTGCCCAATATTTCAATATGTCTAATGTGAGTACAAGGGAAAAGCTAGGAAAGGTGTGTTCAAAAAAGTCTCTAGAAAACCAAATACAAGTAATTGATGCAGCAATCCCTTGGTATCCATTGGAAATTAGTTTCAAGATCTCCATGGTTACACAAATCCTTGTATAAAGTGGCATAATTGCACATCTTCCCATATATTTTAAATCTTCGCCAGGTTACTTATAGTATCTAACAAAAGGGATATGCTATGTAAATCTTTGCTATACTGCATTGTTTAGAGACTAATGCCCCCCAATGTATGTGTTCAGTACAGATGTAATTTTTTCTAAATATTTACTATATATGTTTTGCTGAATCATGTATGCAGAAGCCCAAGATATAGAGATGTCTGCACCTAATTTAAATCATTTGAGTTTTATGAACATGTAAAAAGTAATAAACATTTTTCTTATCACAATAATCAAAGGTCAGTGTTAGGTACACACACACAAGTGCTCAAAACTCTCCATAGATTAGGATTTACTAAAGCTCATGGATGCCTAGTATACACTGTAAGGATTCAGTAAATACAGAGACTAAATGAAGAGAAGACTACATAGATGGTTTTTTAAACTTAAAACATTTTTTAACAACACAAGAAAAGAGTTAACTTATTTTCAAATTTATGGCTTAAGGAATTAAAATCTAGGAAAGCAATCATATAGGCTCTTACCCATAAGATCTCCATACACACAATCAAACCCAGGACCTTGTGATTGCCAGGCAGGTGCTTATGCCACTGAGTTACATCCCCAGCCCTCTTCTTATATATTAAATAAGTAAAAAAGGCGTCTGTAATCCCAGTACTCGGGAGGCTAAATCAGGAGGACTACCCCAAATTTCAGGCCAGCCTAGACTACACAATGAGTTCAAGGTCAATCTGCACTACATACTGAGACCCTGTCTCAAAAACAAAACAAAACAAAGACAGTGGCGGAGTGGGGTAGGGAAACAATGTATGTTACAAGCAATCAATGACTTCATGCATACACAAAGAATTTTGAATTGCTCACTTACACATAAATGGCAGAAAAGAAGAATTTCTTACTGACCTTCATTCTGGTAATTTTATTTTAAAAGTTTAAAAGTGAAACTATTTCTTCAATGTTTTTGAGGAAAAGAACTGATATTTAGGTTAGAGTCCATAGAGAATCTTAGTTGACAGGAACACATAAAGTTGGTGAACAAGCAAATTCTTTTATCCTTTTAGTACAAATTAAGTTCCATGATTTAAGGGGTAAGAAATATCCATCCAATCCACATTATAAAAACTACAATGGGCCAGTTATGGTGGTGCATGTCTATAATTCCAACACTCAGATGAGGCAGGAGGCTATTTTATACTGGGCTATACTATAATAAGCTCAAGACCATCCTGGACTATATAGTGAGAACCTGTCTCAAAAAAAAAGACATGAAAACAACTACCAATGAATTTATATATATACACACACACACACACACACACACACACACACACACACACACCACAATGTATACATAGGTAAAATCAGAAGTTCGGATATGATTCTATATAATCTCAGAAAGCTTTTTAACCTCATAGCCATAAAATGTGAGACTGGAATGATCTTTTCAGGATTTTAGAAATGACCCAGATCATTTCTAAGAATATTTTTATATTTTAAAATTAAGTATCTTAAATTACTAACAGCAACATAATTATGGAATTCCAATAATTCTTAGGTTTTTCTACCTAGTACCCAAATACTTTTTCTTATTAAGTCATTTTGACCTTTCCCAAAATATGTGGGAACAAAAAATGGCTTTCACAAGGAAACCACTGGCCTTTAATCCTAGCACTTGGGAGGCTGAGGTAGGAGGAGCATTGTGAGTTCAAGGCCGGTGTGGGCTACAACGTGAGCACAAGGCTGGCCTGAACTACATAGTGCGACCCTGTCTCAAAAAACTAAGGCCGGGAGTTTGGCTTAGTGGCTTAAGCGCCTGCCTGACAAGTGCAAGGTTGTGAGTTCAATCCCCGGTGCCAAAAACAAAACAAAACAAAACAAGGAAGCCACTGGGGTACAAAAGAAAGAAGGTGGTCTCCTGTTTTTTATCTGGCTCTCAGAGAGCTAACTCAGACTTAATTACATGGTCACTACTGGTAACAGCTCTTTTTTTGGGGGAGGGGGGGACCAGGGATCAAACTCATGACCTCATGCCTGCCAGGCAGGCGCTTGTGCTGCTGAGCTATATCCCCAGCCCCCTGGTAACAGCTCTTCATACCAAGTTGGAGATTAAAGGACACATTCCACTAGTCTGACCTGAGATTCTTCATAATAATAATAATAAATGTTAATAATACATTATAAAATATAACTTACAGATCCTTCTCACTTGCAACTTTTATATTAGTTCATAAAATGTGGGATGGAGGTGAGTAGGAGAATCATGGTGTATCGCTTTCATATTCCATTTATAACCAATGACTGTACCAATTTAGTTAGGGATAGACGCAGTCATATTCAAAACTTACAAAAATAAAAATAACCAATTGCCTAAAAGTAGTTTCTGTTACATCTGGTAAAAGAGACAACTTCTTAACAGATAAAAATGTTACAACTAGTAAGTTTTTGAAAATGGTACACTGACCCAATTACTCTAGAAGTGACAATTTGGAATGAGTTTCAGATCCATTTGATTACTACACTAATAGTTACTAAAATACATCTAAATTATCTGAAGAATGGCTGAAATGGAGAAAAAAAAAACTTTTTCAAGGAAAAAGTATCTAAAGTAACTTTTCACACTGTTGGTCTCAAGAGCCCTTTACAATCTTAGAAATTATCAAGGACGTGAAAAAATTTCCTTTTGTGATAGCATCTAATACAATCTACTGTATTAGAAATTAAACCTCTTGTTAATGTTTCAAGAAAAAAATACACTTTCCAAATTAAAAAAATTTAATGAGAATGACAAGCATTCTTTTAAGATTTAGATTCTTTTATCTATTTATGTATTTAATCTGTTGGAATGCATTAATTTGGGGGATATAGCTCAGTGGCACAGTACCTGCCTGGCAAGTATGAGGTCCTCAGTTCGATTCCTGGTACCAAAAAAACAAAAAGTAAAAACATGTCCTATGCACTGATTTTTAAGTATATGAAGAAAATACAGCTTCACACATATACATAGGTGGAAAATGAAGGAATATTTTAAAATTTTTTTCAGTAATTTTAGTTATTTTTCTTTGATACTCTATCAAAACTTGTCAAATGCAAATGGTAGTTTCTTTCTTTTGTGGTAGTGGGGACTGAACTCAGACCTCTAATTTAGCAACACCCTCAGCCCTTTTTTAAAATTCTTTATTTTGACACAGGGTCTTCTTAGTTGCTCAGGTGGGACTTGCAATTCTCCTACCTCAGCCATCCAGTGTGCTGGGATTATAGGTGTCCACCACCATGTGCAGCTACAAGTGGTAGTTTATTAAAGGCCAGTTGCAATGAGGAATATGAAACTGCATCAATAAAAAACATTTCACTCTCTGTAAAGTTAAAATCTTTTGGTCTATCTTGCATTTCGATCTTTTAATACCCATGCATGATTTTTATTATTGCATTTGGGTCATTTAAAATAATTATACACATATATGAACATTTTCAAATTATATTATTTAGTACCACAAAATCTCATCAGAATAGTGTCATCAATAAAGTGTCTTAAGAAAAGAACTGGGGGGCCAGGGGTAGCTCAGCAGCATGGCACCTGCCTGGCAAGCACAAGGTCCTGAATTCGGTTCCTGGTATGAAACAAAGAAAGGAAGGAAGAAAGGAAGGAAATGGGAAGCTATCAAGCTTATGATGGTGGACATAAATTTTCCAAAATCGTAACTTGTGTTGAAAAGTCAAATTTGATCACTGGCAGTAAATATTTTCCTTGAACATATGGACTCACTTGTTTTGTTTTAGAAAAAAATGCACTAAATATCCAAGTTTGATCTCATTTTATCAGATTCAAAAGATGAGTACTCAACAGGTGAAATGGAATAAAATCTCTCATTTTTATGGATTTACCATGGAGATTCAAGTGGCGTTTTTAAAAAACTGAAAACGCAGGACAGTGAAGAATACAGTGGTACCTGCACTCATGCTAAAATGCTAGCAGCTTTACCACCATCATTTTTGAAAACATCAAAAACAGTGAGAAATGGTGCATGCCTGTAATTCCAGCACTGAGAACAGAAACAATATCTAAATTCTATTATAAGGAGTTGTGACCTTAAGGACTCCCTGAAAGTGCCTTGGATGCCACCAGAAATCCACAGACCTAACTTTTAGAGCCTCGCCTCTAAAACATTATTTTCCAAACTGAACGATTCCCATGTAAAGAGAAAAGGTGCAAACTGTAACACAAAATGCCTACCACCGCCAGCCAGTATTCTTCAGTTTCTTAGCTGCCTAGGTAATAGTTCCTAGTGCAGTTCCAGTTGCTTCTGTTTCCTAGAAAGGGCTGGTCACTATGATGCATATTATAAGAACCAACAAAAGACAGTCAAGTATTCTACCTCTGTAATTCCCCCTTTGCAATTCCATAAAAACCTAACCTCCTTGAACCTTCAGGGCCTGATATTTTGGGAATAATTCAGATCAGTGCTCCTCAACATAAATAAATCTGCTTCCAAATTCTGGGTGTCGTTTCAGTGTTTCTATTCGTCATAGCAAAAGAAACAGGACTGCAAAGCCACTTCCAATTCTAAACCAAGCATCTACAGATTAGCTTGTTTTATCTGTGTTCGTGTTGGATTCTCATAAGACTCCATTTTAAAAAAAAAAAAGGTTCATTCTCTAGCTCATATAGTCTTTAACCAATGACATTCCAAATTAGAATACTACAAAGTCTGCATGCTTGAACGTAATTACAGAAAAATAAGGATACCTTGTCTATCAGGTCTCGGTTGACACAGTTGGGCAACTGCTGGAGGAAAGCG
The DNA here is from genome assembly GCA_004363535.1 of Dasyprocta punctata. Taxonomy (NCBI): domain Eukaryota; kingdom Metazoa; phylum Chordata; class Mammalia; order Rodentia; family Dasyproctidae; genus Dasyprocta; species Dasyprocta punctata. Next base: position 12,616 of record RJWM01032316.1, on the reverse strand, counting down.
TCTACTATGAGCTTGAGATGGGATCCAGTGCTGGCTTCTTCATCCTCTTGTTCTAATATAAAATTAGTTTTTAAGTAGATTTAAAAAGTACATAGAAAACATATCAAAATAAAAGCATCTAATTATCAATTATTTGGGAAACATTATCTAGAGTTATTTTTATACTCATGAAAACATTACACATTTATAAAAACATGACTGGAAACTTCGTGTATCTCTAGAATCACAACTTCAAGTCACTATCATCTTTCTAATATCGATTATAAAAAGGTAACCTTTTCATTAGACACAAAAGCTCACTCATAATATGTACCCATCTTTATAGTAAATCTATTATTTTTATCTGCTCAGCATTCTAGTCCCCATGTTCTTCAATTAGCAGTACTCCCAACTCTTGCTTTTGAGGAACTAAAGTTCCCCATTCCATGTGAGTCTGACGAGGGTGGCTGCTACCAAACAAAAGCACAGTGCGCCACACTATTCATCATTCCTTGGGCCACATGGGTAAGCAAGACACAGGATGAGTCAAAGTCATTCAGTGGATACTTATACACAGGTAGTATGAGGGAAACTGCTTTTCCTCTGATGTCATTAGCTGGTATGATTAAAAGTGGGGCGACCTCTGGTCATGCCCACCTTCCCTTTATAGTGCACAGAAAGAGAATCTGCAGTAGGAAACAAAGCTCACAGAGAAAAAAGCAATACTGGCAAAGGTATCTTTTTAATAAAGAATCCTAACAAACTCAATAGCAAGTATTTGGGAAACAATAATGCAATTATTACTGACTATAAAACATGATTCAATTAGTAAGACAGACAAAATCAACATAGATAAACTAATATGCTAGCTGTATTTCCATCCCTTAGGCATTTTAGAATAACTTTCAGATACATTTAATGTTACGTTTGTAAAGATTCTAACATAGAATTAAATATTCAGGACACTGCAACAGCAGCAAGTTGTCAAAAACATGTAAGAAATACGTTAAGATATTCAGAACTTACGCTTAGATTAAAACTAAAGCTTAACCATGTAATATTAAGTAGTATTTTGTCCTAACTCAAATTCTAAAATAGTGATAAATCTGAAAAAATGGAATTAAAAAAGAGAAAATTAAAGAGAAAAGATCCATATTCTTAAACAAGAGCTTTGTGCAAAAAAAAAGCTTAAAAATTAAATTGGTGAAACAGTTCTTTACCTTGTTCATCAAGAAGTTTCTTTGTAAGATCTTCAGCTTCATCTCCACCTTCTAACTCCAAGGTGTCATCATTAATTTCTAGATTTTCCAACTCAAGTTCAAGATCATCAGCATTCGATACCTCCTTATTATCCTTAGATTCCTTTACCTCTGTTTAAAAAAAGAACAAGACACTTGGGAGACTAAGGCAGGAGGATCGTTGTGAGTTGAAGACCAGCCTGGGTTACTGAGTTCAAGGACAGCCTGAACTGCATAGTGAGACCCTGTCTCAAAAAATAAGGCCGGGGATTTAGCTCAGTGGCATAAGCGCCTGCCTGGTAGGTGCGAGATTGAGAGTTCAATCCCTGGTACCAGAAAAAAAAAAAAAAAAAAAAAAAAGAGCAAGAGACCAGAGTATAGCTCAATAGAAGAACATTTAGCTAGCATGTGCAGGTCCTGGGTTCTTGATCTCCCACACAGTGAAAAAAATAAAAAAAATAAAACACAGAACAATTACAATGGTACCTTGGGGTTCACAAACTCAATTCTTTCTATGATTCTGGTTGCAAACCAAGTTGGACAAGAAATCAAATCTAATTCGATGGCTAGGTTCAACACTGACCTTAATGGGTAAACTGGATTTGGTTCTCGTCTAATTCAGTTTGTGACCAGAAGCATTGAGAGAATTGAGTTTGTAAATTGAGATGCCATTGTATATCTGAATTAAGCCACAGCTAAAATTCTTTTGCAAAAAATAAAAAGTAACAAAATCTGCAATGCTTATCTTAGAACTTACAACTATATCTGGCAATAAATGTAAGTAAAAATTTAATTTATTCAGGTTTTATAAAATACATTATGCTTACTGAGAACAAAGATCATATAAAGCCCTTGGTTCTTTATCTTCGTACTTTTCTCATTGCTGAGACAAAATATCGGATGCCCAAAGTTAAGTAAGGAAAGGTTTATTTTGTTCACAGTTTATAGAGGCTTCAGTTCATAACTGGCTGATTCCAGCACAGGGTGGACCAGTTCATGGTGGGCAGGAGACAGCAAAGACAACAACAGACCTTAACAGCATCTTTCTGTTCATGTTACGCTCTATCTAGGTTGCTGGGATTAGGGCAGTGCCAAACCAATCAGTGAACTGATCACACATCCTTAAGCCCAGCATAACACATTCTAGATTCAACCACCTCTGAAAAGCCTAGCCCCTTTAACTGCATGAGGCTTTGGGGAGACATCTAGACACAAACCATAACAGTTTTGTATGCAATTTTTTCATGAAGAAATGGATGAATAGATGACGGATGGATGGATGAGTGGACAGATGGATACAGAATCACATAGCTCTGTGGTAAAGATAAGAGAAAATAAAGACGTCTCAGATTAAGAAGGGCCTCAAACTCCAAGACAAAGGATTTCAGACTTGCTGCTTCATGCTTTCCTGGGTTACAGCATGAGATAACATTTAAATATGATGTGATATAATATTAACTTAGCAATAATATATAAATTGGAAAGAGAAAAGACTAGATATAGAAAACTAATTAGGTAATAACCTTATAATTTAGATGTCAAGAGTTTAAAAATTTTTTAAATGAGGAAATGGTTAGAAAAAGAACAAATTAAAAATAGAGATGAATGAAACCTTAGTTCAAAGAGATTATCAAAATGTTGATAATTGCTGAAGGTGGCTAATAGATAAATTTAGTATGCCATCCTTTCATGTTCAAAATTTTCCATAAGGAAAAGATAGAAAGACAAAAAACCGGTATTTAAGAATTTATGTTTTTCAGCATCATCTCATATCCTGTAGTCTCTTAGCTTCTACATGGAAAGCAAAAATGCCTTCCTAACACTTAGATGTAAACCATGTTTGGGAGAATAAAAGCTCTAAACTAGTACAGATTAATTTTGCTGACTCTAATGAAGATACAATCAGGGCTATAGCTCAGTGGCACAGCACCTACCTAGCAAGCATGAAGTCCTGAGTTTGACTCCCAGTATCAAAAATAAATAAATAAATAAATAAAGCAAGAGAAGATACACTACTACTTTCTCACTCAACTTTTTATTCAATTAATGATTATTTACTGAATTCCCTCTTTATGCTAGGCATTGTTCTAAACACCAGAGATACAACCGGTGACTATAGGTGATGAAAACAAAACAAACCTGCCCAAATAGAGCATATATTCGCTCCCCAATATTCCTGAGTGTCTACCCATCAAAAAGGCATTTACTGATTAGCTATGCATATTCAGAACTACACTAAGCTTTTGAACATTCTAAAAAGAATCTTAAAATGTGACCTTCACCTAGCACAGGGATACACTCCTGAAATCCAGCACTGAGAGAGACTGAGGCAAGAGAATCATGAATTTGAGTCTTACCTGGGCAATTTAATAAGAATCTGTCTCAAATTTTAAAAAAATAAATAAAAAGGGCTGGGGATATAGCTTAGTGGCAGACCATACCTGGTCTGATTCCCTAGCAGGGTGATACTTGTTCTTCCCCTACCTGAGGAAATTAAAGTAAGCAGCATGAGGAAGTTGAATAACGGTATGGTGGAGAGAGGTTTCAAGGAAACACAGAATAATACATGAAGGTCAAAATACAAGACTAGCCAGGCATGGTGGCACATGCCTATAATCCCAACACTCAGGAGACTTGAGGCAGGAGGATTGCTGCAAGTTCAAGAACAACCTGGGTTACAAAGTGAGCCCAAGGCCAGCCTGAACTGCATAGCAAGACCCTGTCTCAAAAAGACAAAAAAAAAAAAAAAAAAGACTGTGCCATTTCAGGTACTAAAAAGGACAGAAAATTAAGGAGAAAAGCTGGAGCAGCAGACCTGAGACAAACTATGCAGGTACTAACAATTTTAACTATGTTAACAATTTTAAATTATATTCCAAGTACTGCAAATGTAAAGCATTAGAATAAAATTGATTCTTAAGAACGTAAAGGGACCAACAGCAAATACAGGGCAAACAAGTAGGAGGTATTAAAGCAGTACAGGGAAGAGAAAATCACAGCTTGGATCACAATAGTAGAAGAGAAGACAAGAGAAATCTGAGAAACAAAATCTAAGTGGCATTCAGCATCTCCAACTCTATGAATGACCTCAAAGTTCTTGATTTCCTCCAAGTAACTCTTCCTCCTTGAAGAGCTGGCAAGATCTAGCCTACAAATAATACTGAAGGTAAAGAGCACTATACAGCTGGAAGAAATTAATGCCCTGCCAAGATCTCACATGAATTCACTGTAAAATATTAGAAATAAAGTTTTTAATAGATTCACACCAGATTATATTGACTCTGGCAAATGTATGTCAATTACCACCCTTTAATGCTCTGTTCCATGTTATTCTGTCATTCATCATTCTAATGTTCATACTAGAAAAACTGGTAAGTACCAAGTCTTATTTTAAAAATCGTATTTTGAAACTGATTTTCATAGAACTTAATGTTAGTTTTATTCTTCCAGAATTTACCTTTGGAATCATCTTTGTTAGACTCTTTGGTCTGATAACTTTTTTCATTGTCCTTAAACAAGATGGCTGGAACGAAAGCTTTCAAATCAATAAGGTTTTCATAAAAATTGCGAGCATCTTCGTCTTCCCATATACCACCTTCCAAGTCATAATCTCCAGGTTTACCAGGTGTGAATATATCAATTCCAGGCCCATGCTCTACAATAAATCAAACCACAAATAATTAACACCATTTCAGGTATAGGATGAAAAGCATGACATTGTAAGACATTTTTAATTTTCAATTTTATAGCTATTGAATCTTGACTGTTTTAATTGGTTTCTTTGGTCCACAAGCACTTGGGCTACGTATGTGACCATCTTTAACATCCAGTCACAAACTGTTTCAATACTAGCATAAGACGAAGATGTCATAAATTTGTATAAGATTAAGTAGCTATCTGATATATAAAGTCTACCTTCATGAAACTCAATACCAAAATGAATATATACATTTGGCCATTCCTAAAACATTCAGCTCAAAGGTCCACCTCCTTCACAAAGCATTTCTGTGAAAACTCCCAACTCTTGCACCATTTGTGTCACTCATACATTATATATCTTCAAAAAGAGACCATAAGCCCTTAATTAAGAAGTATTCCTTCTTTAGTATGATCCTTGGCATATGGTGGATTGCTATAAATGATAATCAACTGATAACTGGAAAAAACGGAAGAAAAGATAAAATACGTATCTCTTAGAAGAGGGTGGAAAACTATGTACAAACACATACTCAATGTACTCTTACGTAAACTACAGATTTATAAACTCAGACAGTTGAAAGACATTAACTTCCTATTTTATGCTGGGGATTTAGCTCAGTGGCATAAGCGCCTGCCTGGCAGGTGCAAGGTCATGAGTTCGATCCCCAGTACCTAAAAGAAAAAAAAACTTCCTATTTTATAATCATAAGACCATCCACATTCTTACTGTACTTATCTCCAAATCAGAACTATATACAGACTAATTATATAGCTTAGTCTTAACCCTAAAAAAGTCAGATTATTCATTAAGCATCACTTAGGAAAAATGACAACAAAAACAAAACGACTCAAATTCCCTATATTCCTTAAAGAAAATGTATTTATTTATTTATTTTTTAATTTAAGAGAAAAAAGACACATAAAAGGAAGACAAAAAGCAAGAGACAAATGACAACAGCAAATCTACAACAGTAACATTATAGATTTACAAAACAAGATGAGGAAATGTATTTAAATACAGGTTTATTAGGACACTAAACTCATACATAAAAAAGGAACAGCTGATAAATTTACAATTTCTGTTTAACGAAAATATGAAGAAGTGAAAAGAGAAACCGGGCATGATGGTGCACACCTTTAATCCCAGCACTTGGGAGGCTGAGGTAGGAGGAGCGTTGTGAGTTTGAGGCCGGCTTGGGCTACAAGGCAAACGCAAGGCCGGCCTGAGCTACATAGTGCGACCCTGCCTCAAAAAACTAGGGCCGGGAGTTTGGCTCAGTGGCTTCAGCGCCTGTCTGGCAGGCATGAGGCTGTGAGTTCGATCCCCAGTGCCAAAAAAAAAAAAAAAAAAAAGGTGAAAAGCCAAACTAGAAGACAATACTGAAAATACCACTACAAAAAAAGTATTTGTAAGCCACAGAATATGGTATAATGAAACATATACAATGGTACCTCAGCTCATGAACTTAATTTGTTCCACAATTTTAGAAAAGATGGCCATGTTTGTGTTTGCGAGGGAAAGATGGCTGTGGTCACATTTGCTACCCAACGTAGAGTTTGCAAACAGAAACAAAATTTTGTCAGACTTTATGTGATCTTTTATCCTGGTTCTGTACACAGAGCCCCTAAAGCCCTTTGAATTTCCTGAGTAATGTATATGACTTTTGTTATTCCTAAGAAGCATCATTCAATTTTACCTGAGATTACCCTAATGAAGTAATTTAAGGTGGGAAACTTTACCTCAGAATGAGGCATGGCATCAGAAAAACCAAGTAAGTACAGGGTTAGAACTCTTGCATTACCAAGGATGCTCAGGAAGGGAGGGAGTAGGGTTAAATGATACAAATTTTTAAACAAGGAGATTTGACAGGTTCCAAGTTGATAAATGAATGCATCCAAGGGCAGGAAGGGCAGCCCAACCAACATCACAGGGCTGAGGCTACTGCTTCTGGACTTGCCCTATGTGCCTCTACATTTGGCTATGTACCTATATCCTTCACAATATCTTTTACAATAAACAAACAGATTATTTCCCTGAGTTCTTTGAGTATTTCTAGCAATACTAGAAATTCACTGGAACCCTGAATGTACGGCCTACCTTAAAATTGGCACCATAAGTGGAGAAAAGTTTCATGGCACTGAGCCCATAACTTACAAAAACTAGTGCCAATTTCAGGTCACATCAGAGTTAAATTTAATTTAGGATATCCAACTGGTATCTGAAAATTATTCAGCATAGGAAAAACTCCACACATCTGGTACTACAAGTTACTCTGTGTAAAAGTATAAAAACATTTTTTTTCAGAAAGTTTTATAAACAAATACAAAAATTTCAAAGTAAAAACGGAGGGCCGAGGATTTAGCTCGGTGGCCTAAGCACCTGCCTGGCAGATGCGAGGCTGTGAGTTTGAATCCCGGTACCAAAAAAAAAAAAAAGTAAAAATGAATAAAATCAGCAGAGCCTGGTGACACACACCTTTAATCTCAGCACTCAGGAGGCTGAGGCAGGAGGATTGTTGTGAGCTCAGGACCAGCCTGGGCTACAAAGTGAGTTCAAGGCCAGCCTGAACTGTACAGTGAGACCCTGTCTCAAAAAATAGGGCTGGGGATTTAGCTCAGTGGCCTAAGCGCCTGCCTGGCAAGTGCAAGGTTGTGAGTTCAATCCCCGATACCAAAATAAAAAAAAATAAAAAAATAAAAAGGATAAAGTCTCCAAACAGATAAGTAAAAGAGCATATGAAAAGATCCTTAACCTTAGTACTACTCAGGATAAACCTAACCAAAGCAAACCATCTACTACTCTGACCCTTTAGATTATGGAAAAATTTACACTGACTTTAGGGGGCAGGGATTTAGCTCAGTGGCTTAAGTTCCTGCATGACAAGCTCGAGGTCATGAGTTTGTTCCCCAGTACAAAAAAAAAAAAAAAAATAGACTGACTTCAAATGTTGACATAACAGTGGAGAAGTAAGCACACTCATATCTTACTAGAATACACACTAACGTGGGGGTAATTATCAATGTCTATCAGTGAGCTGAATAAGCTCAATTGTGTTAATTTGATTGACTTCAAAGTGACCCAGGGAATTAGTAAAGTATACTTCTGGGTATGTGTGAGTAGGTCATGAAGGCCTGACCTTAGTGCCTATATTTTGTCCCTTGCCCCTTCTCTCTGGCGCTGTTCCCATGCTCTGTTTCCAGGCTAGTATGAATTCAGTGCCTTTATTCCACCAAGTCCTGCCACGATGTTTCTGCCTTAGAGCCAAGTGACCCTGCACTGACTGTCCTAAAACAGTGAGCCAAATTAAACCTCTCCTACTTTAAATGGTGGGTGCTAGGAGTTGTGTCTTAGCAAAGATAAAGCCAACTAACACAATCAATATTTAAAATAAACATAATCTTTGATCTTGCAAGATGCCTTCAAGGAACCTATATCTCAGAAATTGAACAATGATTCACAAGAATGTCCACCGTAGCATTGTTTATAATGGAGCAAAACTGTAAAGAACTGAAATATCAATAAGATAAAGTGCTACAAATCACATATATGCTATTGCTACAGTCTGAAATGTTTTAATCCTCCCAAAAAGTCATATGGTAAAACTTAATATTCAGCCAGGCATGGTGGCGCACACCTTTAATCCCAGCACTCAGGAGGCTGAGGTAGGAGGAGCGTTGTGAGTTCAAGGCCGGCTTGGGCTACAACGCGAGTGCAAGGCCGGCCTGAGCTACATAGTGCGACCCTGCCTCAAAAAACTAGGGCTGGGAGCTTGGTTCAGCGGCTTAAGCACCTGCCTTGGCAGGTGCGAGGTTGTGAGTTCGATCCCCAGTGCCGCAAAAAAAAAAAAAAGAAAAGAAAAAAAAACAACAACAACAACAACAAAAAACTTAATATTCAATGCGGTAGTATTAAGAGGTGGTGCTTTTGGGAGATGATTGGGTATGAGGGATCCCTCATGAATAGAATGAATGTCCTTATAAAAGAGGAGCGAGGCTTCTCTTCTACATGAAACACAATATATAAATAGCAAAATAAAAGACACATGGTAGGAAATAGGGATATACCTCTTTTGCAAATGGAAAGATGACCAAGAGATGGAGGTACAGGATAGGGAAAGGGAGGAGAGAAGAAAAGGATAAAAAATAATTCAGATATGTTATGTATGTGTACCAACTCTTCACAAGGAATGTGACTATTCTGTCATATAAACATGTACTTATAAAAAAAGAAAACTTGAAAGAAATTGTTTGTACAGGATAACAAAATATTAAAAGCTCTACAGAAAAAAAAAAAAAAAGAGGAGCTAGGAGGGCTGAGGAATACCAGGCAGTGGTAGAGCACCTGCCTGGTATTAAGAGGCCCTGGGTTCAATGGTCAGTATTCCCCCCACTCAAATAAAAAAAAAAAAAACGGGTGCCAGGAAGCTTGTTTGCTCCCTCCCCCACAGCAAGAAGTGTTACTATAAAGCAGACAGCAAGTCCTCCCCAGGTATCAATTTTGCTAAGGTCTTGATCTTGGGTTTCCCAGCCTCCATAATTATGAATAATAAATTTTTTTTGTTTATAAATTACCCAATCTATAATTGCTATAGCTGAAATGAACTAACATAACTAAGTAATATTAATTGGGTGTGAACAGAAGTGTAATATTTCTACATGACCTAGCTCAGGAAGCTCTCAAAACTGTATCACTGAAAGAAAAAGGAAAGTCATACAAAACAGCTTTCAACTAAACTAACAAGAAAGTTGTATTTATAAATATCACATTATATATATTTTGTGTGGGAGAAAAAAGGTCTGGACATACTCTGATCAAGCTGTTAATACTGGTTACTTTGGAAAATGGAATGGCTCTGATAGAAGAATTTTACTTTATATCTAAAAAATGCATTAATATTTTATACATACAAAAATATTATATTTGTAGCAAATTATAAAAAAGAAATTCAATTTCTGAGAGGCAAAAAATTTGCAAAATTAAAAGTAAACATTAAGAGAAAATATTTGCAAGGCATATGAAAAAATCAATTTCCTTAATATGCAAAGTGCTTTTTACAAAACAAAATAAGACATTGTCTTAGTTACTTTTTACTCGTTGCCGAGACAAAATACCTGACACCCAAAATTAGGGAAGGAAAGGTTTATTCTTACAGTTTCTCGGGAGTTTCAGTCCATAAGTTGGCTCCAAGGCAGCCGTTCATGGCGGCTGCAAGCTGCAAGCCGCACTGGCAAGAGAGAGAGAGGTGGAAGCGGAAGCGCAAGAGGAAGACCTGCCTTCCCTTACATTGTATGTCGGCTCCACCCCTGGGCAGGCACAGCACTCACACTGCCAAACAACAAACCAATAACAAAACAATAACAGCCCCGTCAATATTATATGAGGACTTGGGGGTACATAGCATATTACCCGATACAGACATACTTGGGGAGAACAGGGAGGGGATTCAAACAAGAATTTCACAAGGAAAAGGATACAGTGATAAAACAGTCAATAAACAAAGAAAACATGCCAAATCTCAGAATTTTAACATCGAGAACTGTAATACAGTAAAGTGTAGGAAACATCCTTATACAGTTAGTATGTTAACTTCTTTAAAGAAAATATTACATTTATTGAAATTTAAATGTATATATCCTTTTAATCCAAGAACTCTACTTCTAAGAATCTGTCCTAGAAATACTAACATGCATACAGAAAGAAGTAGGTTCAGGGATTTTGTTCCAGCACTGACTAAAATACCTAGTGACTATAACAGCTAAAACTTGAAGTCAATCAAAAGAAAACAAATAAATAATAGCACAATTACCTACTAGGATATTATGAACAACTGCAAGAATTGCTAGCACCCAAATGGTTTACAAACACTGAATATCAAGCAGCTCAGAAAAACAATCCCTGAGGGGGCAACCAAAAATACTATACCTACACGAGTCCTAGCTTACTCACTAGATTTTTTTAGCCCATGACCGAGTAACGTAGAAGGTAAGGAAAGCCCAGCATTCTCCCCAACACAGACAACAATGAGTTCCAAAGCACCAAGAATTCCTCGTAGAAAGTACCAGAGAGTTTAGAGACAGGCCTCAAACACCTACAGAAAGGTCTCTTTGAATATTGCCTGAGTACTGGTTAGCCACTAATGAGACTGAGAAAATAAATACTCAAAGGGGTTAGTCTTCACATAGGTGCTCATGTGAGATCGGAACAGTCTGAAAGCACTGAAGAAGACTGAAAATATTTTCTAATTCATAAAAAATCAAGTTAAAAAAAAAGAAAGAGAAATCAAGTTGAGTCAGAAACGGGACTGTCTCAGTATTAGGGAAAATTAGTCCTAAATTAAAGACTGTCCTGATCTCCCCTAACAAAACATCCTCTCAAATATGAACCGATTTCAAAGTAACTTAAGTGCAACCCAGAAGAATGTTCAATGATATTTTTAGGTACACAAAAATGTCTGGCATACATCCACTAAGGTATGACCGGGCATGCAAAGAAGTAGAAAAACTGCCAGACATACAAAGAGATTATAATCCTAATCAATTAGAACCAACTTAAGAAATGATACATTATAAGTATTTGTTACTAAATTTCACAAGCTCAACAAGCTAGGAGATAAGAATAAACATGTTAAGAAGAAAAATATATCCAGCTTCTACAGTGAAAATTATACTTGTAGATGGGATTCATACTACGTTAGATACTATAATAGAAAAATTAGTGCACCTTAAGACAGAACAGTAAGAACTTTTCAATAAACAGAAAAAAAAATTCTGAAGAATAAAAATACTGAAGGCCAGAGCATCAGTGAGCTGTAGGACGATTTGCAAAAATCTAGTATAGCTGTTATTGAGCACCCATAGAAGAGACAAATAACATATATGAAGAAATAAAGACAAGATTTTCCAAATTTGATGCAAAATACACATACTCAGATCCAAGAAGTTCAATGAACTCAAGTATATGAAACATAAACAAAACCGCACCAAGTTACATTCCACTTAAATTGCTTGAAATCAGAGATAATGAAAAAAACTTAAAGCAACCAGACAAGAAATACACAACATATCAATAGGACACAGCTAAGAATGACAGCAGCTTTCTCACTGGAAACAATGTAAGCTAGAAGATAAAGGTCATCTTTAATATAGTGCAAGAAAAGTTTTCTCACCCTGCCATTTTATACCACATAAAAATTTCTTCTAAAAATGATGAAAAGAGGAGTGCAACAGAGTTGGGAGGTCACGGCTCCCCAAGTAAGCTATGTGGAAAGTGGATTAAGGAGTCTCAAAAATATTGCCTTTGGAGGAGGGACAGGATGGCAGAACAGTAAACAGCAGGGTAAACGACCTCCCTGAAAGATACGATCCAGATGCCGGAATATAGAAACATGGGGAAGACAAAAAGGAGGGAGGTGGGTCCTCCAGACCCAAGAAAAATCTAAAGCAAGAATTGAAGCCCACAGAAAGAGTGGAAAGAGGCACTCAGACAGAGAGGGCAGTGGCTGGAGGCGCCTCTGCCTGGAGCTGGACTCACTCTGTGAAAGAAACTCCTGGAACCTAAGGACGCACGGTCCGAGAGCCGCCGCGGTGGCAGCGATGAACCTGGAGCCCTCAGCCCAGGACGACTGTCTCAGAGGACAATGACAGTGGACAGGGGGAGCAGACCTGGAGAACTGTGAGTGAGGAGGTCCCGACCCTCCTGC
>RJWM01032315.1:0-21567 GCA_004363535.1 Dasyprocta punctata | reverse complement strand
CTCCCTCTCCCCTGCAGCTGTCTCATGGCCCTACTTCCCAAGAAGTATTTAAAGAGCAGGCTCTGCCATACACAGAGTTACTGGACCTCTGGCAAGTAACAGACCAGCCCCCTTGACAGACCCCTAAAAATACCTAGTTGGCTCATACTCTCTTTACATGGGTCTTCCTAACATTTAGAATGCTCAGTAAGAATGTTTGCAGCTCCAGAAAATAGTCAGAAGCTTGGGGTCACGCCGACAGAATCTTGATAGCTTCCGGGAAGAAGGTGGAACAGTGAGCAGCCGAGTAAACAGCCTCCCTGAGAGATACCATCCAGATGCTGGAATACAGCAACATGGGAAGGCAAGAAGGAAGGAAGGGGGTCCCCTGGACCCAGGAAGAATCTAAAGTGAGAATTGAGCCCACAGAAAGAGTAAATAGAAAATCTTAAATGAAGAAGAAGGTGGAAGCTGGTGGTGCCTTTGCCCGGAGCCAGACCCACTGTGTGAGATGAGCTGCTGGGACCTGGGGACACACGATCAGGGTGCTGCAGTGGCAGCAGCGATCCTGGAGGCCTCTGCCTAGAGAGGCAGCATTGGAGGAGAGTGGCTGTGGACAGGGGGAGCAGACCTGGAGGACTGAACTGGCTGATGGTGAGTGCAGAGGACTCCGTCCTCCCACAGGAGAGAGCGATTGGCTGGGAACCATTTTGGAGCCGGGCTGGATGGGCCCTGGGTGGCTTCCTCCAGCAGCTCCTAGCTGGGTGCAGACCTGTACAAATTGCTTGGAGTGAGTCCTACCCTTGCGTGCATTCTGGGGGCCATCTTGGAGTGTTCCTGCAGGTGGCCAGCTTGGTCTGTAGGTGGCAGCCCCAAGCACGCTCCAGGGACGGTAGTGGAGGATCCCTCTGGTGACCAACCCAGGTTTGCAGGCAGTGGCTCCGCACCCACTTGCCCTTCACCAGTCATTGGAGCCAACAGAGCCTGGGGAATAGCAGCAGACAGCGCTGCACTAGCGCACCCAGTGGCCCCCATCAGATATCCATAATCAGCACTGGCTAGGAGAACCAAACAGTCTCACTTCAGAGAAATTGTAGCTAATGTGGGAAGTGCCTGGGACCCCAGTATCCATTTGTCCAGAAGAACCCAGGAATATGTCAAGACAAAGAAGCAAAAGGCAGTGTTTGGCCTCCAATCCAAGTATAGCAAGTCCAGGAGATGCATATGCAGAAGAGATCGGAGTCGCACACTTAAAAGTTTCTCAGGTGACGGCAATTGAAGTAAAGAAACAACTTCATGAGGCTATAAAAGAAATTAGAACAGAAATACTAACTCAACTAAAAGAAGAAATGAAAAACGTAATAAAAGAATTGCTAGGCATCTCTAAAGAAGACATAGAGGAAAAAATGGAGCATAGGAAAATGAGGGAAACCTTGAATGAACAATACAAAAAAGATTTAGAATACACAAAACACATTCAAAGAGATAACCAGGAAACTAAAAACTCTATTGAAAGCTGGCAAAACCACTTGAAAGAAACTGAAGATAGACTTTCAGACTTTGAAGACAGGATTCACCTTCAGTGACTACTGGATGAGCTGGGTCCGTCAGACTCCAGGGAAGCAGCTGGTGTGGATCTCTGACATAAATTCTGACAGTAGTAAAATACACAACGCAGACTCCGTGAAGGGCCGATTCACCATCTCCAGAGACAACGGCAAGAACACGCTGTATCTGCAGATGAGCAGCCTGAGACCCGAGGACACGGCCGTGTATTACTGTGTGAGAGACCCAGCGAGGGGACCTCAGTGTGAGCCCACACACAAACCTCCCGGCTGAGGCACTCGGGGTCCAGCAGGGGGCGCTGTGTCCCACGGGGAAACAGACCGGGCCCAGGAGCAGGTGCAGAAAAGGAAGCTGGCGAGTGAGGGCTTCCTGGTGGCCTCTGGGGTTTCCTCTCTACTTTAAAATCCTGTGACCTGAGGAGGCCCCGAAATTCAGAGGCTTCAGATGGCCTCCGATGCATCCAAGTTCAAGTAAACATTTTCTGTTAAGTTTAATGGCCTAAGTATATATTTATGGTTTGAGTTTTTTTTTTTTTTTTTTTCCGGTACCCGGAATCGAACTCACAGCCTCGCGCCTGCCAGGGAGGCGCTTAGACCGCCCTTGTTTTGACTTTTTTCATCTCTTTTGTACGAATTTCACTTGATGGGTAAACAACACTTGTATCCATCTCGAGTAAAGTTATAAATTTGTCAGAATTACTTTTCTTTTAGGTGTTTAATCAGCATCATCTAAACATTCATCTAATTTTTTCCCGATGATGAGGAATTGTCTCTGGTAGCAATAAATGTTCCGCATTAGGAATTAAATCCTCCCCATCTCTATGTACAGGGCCTGAGAACACACAGCTCTCTCCTCTGCTTGGCCACCTCAGGAGACCTGGTGCCCAGGGCCAGCCCCAGCACCATGTGAAAGAAGGGGGCCGCCCGACTGGACTCAGGGAAGAATCCGCAGGCTTCCCTGTTCTCATCCTCTCCAAAGGCGGTGAGTCGAACTTGGGCTGCATTTTCCTTTTGGATCTTAGAAATTACAGAGTCATAACATACAGCCTAATTCAGTGTACTATTTCTCTGTGTCTCTGACTCTGTCTCTGTCTGACTCTGTCTCTGTCTCTCTGTCCAACTCTCTCTCTGTTTTTGTCTTTCTGTCTGTTTCTGCCTATTTCTTTATCTGTGTCTTTTTCTCTCTCTCTCTTTCTCTTAACTTTTCTGATTTCGAAGTGTTAAATAATGAGAATATATAAGGTCAGGTACTCTAGTTTCATAATATTCACTATTTCTTTCCTAAATAGATTCTCATAATTCTGCCTTGACACCTTTGACTTTGTTTTATCTCAGTATCTTATCTCAATTGATTCTATAATTATCAGTCACATATACCTTATTTTTCCTAACATAATTGAAAAGACCTGTATACTTACTAATATTCTTTCAGTTATGACCTTCTATATATATATATATTTGTTTGATTATGGCCTTCTTTGAAACAGGAATATACATTATGATGAGAAGAAAATCATTTGCACACCCAGCCTGCACAGATTCCTGTCTCCTGAAGGCAGAGCTGCGCTGAGGTTCTCACACAGAGGCCCCATCCCTCAGAGGTGACCATGGACCTCACAGTCACACTCACCCTGGGAAGTCAGATGCACCTGCATCTCTTCCCCCTACTCTGCACCTGAGCTGGACCAGCATCATCACTGAGGTGTCCTGTGGTTAAGGACTGAGATTTCCTGTCCCTGATGGGATGTCCCAGATGATTCTGTTGTTTTGAGGCCAAAATGAAGACACCTTCCAAACAGATCATCACCTGAGATATAGGCAGATCTTCTCTGTTGGATCTTCTGAACTACAGGTACCTGCAGATAAATCAAATCCCTAAAGTCTTTCATGAGTTTCCTCATCTTTCATTGAGTAGTCAGTTCTGATTCTGAAAATGTCATTTTCAATTACTGATCTTAGAACTCTGATTCAATAAAGAGTTCAAATTTGATCACTGAAGGTTCTCCTATCTTTCACTCTAACATGTAATGCATAGAAATTCATCACCGACATATTTGAATGTACAAAAATCTGTATAAAATAGATAACTCATTTTTTAATGAGCTCATGAAAGAAATAAGATTACAGGTTAAATGATCACAAAGAAACCTGGAGATACAGTATTGGGGACTTGGTCTAGCCGCCAATATCCTAAAATAATGTGCAGTGTAGGTTTAAATAGAGATAAATATTATGGTTTTGGGGGATCCAGGAATGTCAGAACTATCTAGGAATGAAGACCACATGTTTCCTTGACATGTTTCCTTTATTCCACAGATTCAGGGAATGTAATAGCCAGTGAAAGAGGTTTGAACAAAGGCAGTAAATTTTGCTGCTTGAGAGAACTGTCCGATCTCTAAGACTGACAGTTTTGTTGCTCAGGAAGCCTCTGAGTGAGACTCAGCACGCTGTGCTGCTGCAGCTGTGTCTGTAGAGGCTGTGAATATGAGCTTTCCAGTGCATCCAGAAAGCACTGTGCTCAGTGACTTAACCCTGACACAGCCTGCTCTCCTACAAGTTAGGACATCCAGAGTCACAGGGGAGCCCTGCATCCTGCTACACAAGGAGCTGGAGGCACAGAGTGAAGGGAACACGTAAGGGGACATGGTGGGTGATGGGAGGACAGGAGACATCCAGGATGAGGCCACGTCATGCTCCTGTGGGTCACACATGTCATCTCCAGAATCCTCTGGGCCTCGAGGGGGAAAACTAAAAATGACTACACAGGGATCTTACAGGAGAAATTGAGCACTGGTCACTGACAAAAGGTCACAGACACTGGTCCAGGCAGGAGACACTCAGGGGTGGATTTTTCCAGAAAATTATCTTACTTGGAGAAAACTATTCTACCTACAGGACAACCATCCAGTTTTCAAGTATGATGCCAAGGAGACAAAATACTTTATAGGAGAAATCTGTGGAAGAAAATGGACTGTCTCATAAAAAGGAGCAGAGGACCTTGAATGTAGCTCAGTGGAACAGCAAGTTAGGTCCCTGAGTTAGATTCCTCATAATGAAAAAAAAAATAGAAGTAGCTGTCAGGGGAAAATGAACCCAGTCCCTAGGCTTTCCTTGTGATTGTTAGAGGTAAAGAAAATCATAGAGAACACAGAATCCCACATTGTTAGGCACACAGTGTGAGGAGCGAGGATCAGAGCTGAAGGAGCTGCAGGCACCAGGTTCATCTGAGAGAACTCAGTGAAGCTGCAGACAGCAGAGCAGACAGCGGAGCGGTCAGGACAGCCCTGAGCAGCCTCTGCCCCCACCGCCTTCCCATACCACACTCACAGAACAACAGAATACAAATGATCACAGCATAGACCTTCTCTGAGCTGCTACGTATAATGTAGGACAAGCAGAGCTGTGAAAAAGCCTGGAAGCTTTGGTGAAACCATGGCATTTATATTGTTTTTCTTTTAAAACAAAAGATGTTAGCGTATGAGTGAGTGAATGAGTTGTTTTTACTTAATTTGTTGTTGTTGTTACTAAACTAAAATCTCTGTATTGAGTGGTAGATTGATAGATAGTTGTTGGTCATCTTGTAACGCCCAACTGAATTGAATCAACGTGATGCTGGGTGTGGAAGGCCCACCTGATGACCTTTACCAACAACATAGGAAAGGAGAACTGGAGAGGAAGATGTGGTGTTGCTGGTTCTCCTGTTGCCATGGGTTCTCCTGTGGAGCCTGTTGAGCTTCTTTCCTGATATGAACTTTGCTGTCTCACAGTCAGCGAAGCTCAGGATCTTGTTACCACTGAGAATGGCTGTGGTTCCCTTTGGGGGAGCTCTGGTCCTTACTTTGAACATTGCTTCCTGACTCTGGAGGGGAAGATGTGTGCTGTTAAATCTCCAGGAGAAACTTGTCTTGCTGGCTTCCTGATATGGACTTGACTGTTATCATAAGTGGAACACAGGACCTCTTTGTCACTGCAGATAGTTGTGGTAATTTTCAGGGGAGCTCTGGTCCTTACTTTGAACTTCACTTTCTGGCTCCAGTGAAGATCTCTCAACTTGCTGGCACAGATCCTTCAGCCCTCTGGCACAGACTTTCTAGCTTTCATCGCTGAACTTTGGGCCTTCCTAGCACAGATCTGTGAAACAGACTTCCATGAGACATTGTCTTGTCTCTAGGTCTCCAGCTGGACTTGTGGGGGCCATTGTCATGGGCTCTAGGTCTTCCACTGGACTCATGCAGGACATTACCATGGGATTCAGGCCCTCAGATGGATTCTTTGTGTCTTTAGTGTGTGGACAGATTTCCTATACTTTTTTTGTGTTTATCTTTTTGGGCGACTATTATAAAATCAGTCTATAAATTATGTGTCCTGTGTAGGACTGTTTTACTTGCAATTCTGACTGCAACCCAAGGTTTTATTGTAGTGCTGACACTTTGCAATAAATAATTGTTTTGGGTGGCAGTAGAGAGTGATCTGTGAAATATTATCTGTCCCTGGCTAGGGTTATGTTTGAACCTTAAATCGCCACTATATATCATGTATGGAAGTATTCCAATACAGGAATACTAAAATGTGGAACCTAGAGCACTGACTAGACCCAAGGACTTCAGTGAGTTTAACGGGTCAATCCATTGATGAGGTCACAGCTGAATGGACTAGTAGAAGGCAAAACCTGATTTGAGGAAGTTGTTGAGGTGGGGGTGTCCTTGAAGCTGCTGACTTGCTGAGCAGCACAGTTCCCACTCCTTGCTGGAGCAAACTCAAGATGGTAAAACTACATGGAAATCACTGTGACAGCCTTTCCAAAGTCAGGCATCACCCTAAAGCACAGCCACATGATCCACACGCTTGGGATCTCTGTGAGGTGTGAAGAAGGAGGATGGAAGCCTGGGTGAGCTTGTTCAGTGGTTGCTGAGGGACAGTTCCATATGCCCGGGAGCTCTGGGGCACTGCTGCCCAATGAGGTGACTGTAGATAACATCACCATATGGTGTATGCCAAAAATGCAGCAGAAAGGAATTTAATGGTTTCAGCAAGAAAAAATTATAAATTCTCAAGGAAGTAGAGATGTTTGCCCTGATTTATTCCCTATAAAACTTATACATGTATTGAGACATCACATAGTATTTCAAAATATGTGTGACTTTGGTGCTTTTTATTTTATTTTAAAGATAGTAAAAGTCAACCAAACATAACAGAAAATAGTCAATCAAAACAAAGCACTAGAACTGGTACAGAACTTCAAAGAAAGATACTATGAAAACAATAGCTACTACAGTATATCTTGTTGTTTTCAGAATAGTTGATCATTCCATCAGGTATAGTAAAATCAAACCAAGAACAAAACACAATAAAAACAATAAGAACAGAATATGAAATAAGGCAAAAAAATTAATTAGAATAAAGCAAAACAATGAGAACAATATTGGGCCTCAAAGACAAGACAGAATAGAATCCCCCATATTTGCTACATTGCATACTGTCATCCTCCCAAGAGATGCTCAGACTGCTGGCCCCAGGCCTGCAAAATTAACCAAATAATACAAGCATTTAGTAGCTTTATATATCTTAGTTGCTATCAACTTAGCCAGTCCTCTGAACCAGCAGGTTGCTTGGTGCGGGGGATGTCCTTGATTCATGTCCTTAATTCTTAGCCCATGCCCTGGTAGGCATGCGGGACACACACTTTTTTCTTCCTGGAGTCTGTGCCAGTCATGCATGCACCAGGAAGGCAGGCTAGTTGTTTTCTGGTTGGAGCATTTCTGACCCAACATGGTGGGTTCTTGAGAGGCACATCTTTCTCCTGACTTTAATGTTTTAAATATCAGTTTAAGTGGAAATAAAAACAACTAGAAAAAATTGGCATGTGAATTTTTACAGCTTCTTCAATCATTAACTGTGCCATACTGAAAAAAAAATATGTCATTCAATGTGAATGGGTAAATGGTGGAACAGAAAAAGCATGGAAGACCCTTTAAATTATTCCTTATAGTTTAAAAAAAATCTTTGTTTTTATTTTCTCTGGAATACCCAACTAGAACTACTAGAGTTTTATTCAAATTTTTAACCTCAGTAATGTTACCACACAGGCATTTCTTCCTAACTGGATAATCTTCCGAACTTCATTGTCTTTTGAAGTAGGAATAGATATAGATTTCTGTATCTCAGTATTTTTACAAATGAGGACTCTTCCACTCCACTGATCCTTCTATTTTTTTTATTTTAAAGATAGTAAAACCCCAAAAAAGAAAACAGAAGAAAGCCAATCAAAACAAAGCAGGGTAATTGGTACAGAGCTTCAAAGCAGGATACTAGGAAAACAACAATAGCTACTATAACATATCTTGTTATCTTCCTAATAGTTGTCCCTTCCATCAGGCAGGCAAAATCAAACCAAAAACAAAACAGAATATAACTAATCAAAACAGAATATTCAATAAAGCGCAAACAATTTCTTCATGTTTTTTTATCAGCTCATTTTTTATTCTGTTATTCTCCAGAGTTAGTAGGAATACTTCCTTCACAAGTACTAACTCTGGGAATGTGTCCATAGTTAAAAAGAGTCACAAAGAGCCAATGAGAGAATCTACACATTGTGAGAATTTCTCCTGTGGAGCCATCACGAAGCAGCTGGCCTTTTTATTTGGACAGCCATAGTCCAGGAAATGGAACAGATTTTAATTCCTCTGCTGCTCAGTTGGAATAGGAAACCATTTTTCCTGACTGCACTTCCAAGTGCTTCCCATCATGTGGGCAACTCCTTTCAACCTTCAGTAACGATTCAAAACCCTGAACCTAATGCAGTGTCACCCTTGCGTTCTGCATTGTTGTCACTAGCTGTCACCTGCCCAAGTCTCCTCAGGTACTACTTGTCTAAGGCCAACATTATGCTAAGCATCTGGTATGAATGAGGGCATTTTCTTGTATCCAGGCCAGCACACTATACCTTTGTGTAGAAGAAAACACTGGAGAGGAAATCGGTGGGAATCTTCCAAGAAACCATATCTGATACAGAAGAACCAGAACAGCATCTCTGTGTCTCCAGATGTGCAGGTCAAGGTAGAGTCTAAACCATCACCAGGAGTGCTATTAATGAATAGATTCTCTAAATATTAAAATCAGAGCCACCTCTTGATGGCGTGATAGCAGAAGGAAACGTTCAATATTTTGTTTACATGACAATAATCTGCAGGAATAACCCATGCAAAGTTACATGAAAAAGAAATGCTTGGCTAGGGCTAAAATCCAGAACCCCAATGTCAGGTTCAGTAGCACCCAATACTCAATATCAGGTCTCAGTAACCCATGACACTCACCTGGGCCAAGACTCTTACACCCTCATACACACATGAAAATCATGCTGGGCTCTGACAGATGAAATCCACTCAGAGGCTGGGTCAGTGCGGAGCTCTCCATCCTGCAGGTACCATGCAGTTAATGTGGATCGTTCTGTGCCTGATGACAGCTCCTCTGGGTGCAGGCTCTGGTGCCTCTAGCTGTTCACATGTGGCTGGGAGTGGGATGGGAAAGACCCCCCCGACTTCCTTCGTCCTCAGGTGTCCTGTCTGATCCTACACTTTGGGAATCAGGACTTAGCCTGGTGAATCCAACGCAAACCGTGATGCTTACCTGCACGGTCACACAGAGCTCCACATCTAGCTCTGCCTAGAGTTGGATCTGGCAGCCTCCAGGGAAAGCTCTACAGTGGGTGGGGTTATGGACAGGGAACACAAGCCACAACCCAGCCTTTCAGGGCCGTATCTCTGTCACTGCTGACACAGCCGAGGACCAGTCCTTCCTGCAGCTGAAGTTCATGGCCACTGAGGCTAGAGATGCATATATTTGTGCACGAGATAGTGAGAGTACAACAATATGAGCCCAGACCAAAGCCTCCCAACAGATCACTAGGACCAGAAGAGGGCACCCAAGACCAACAAGCTCAGCTCAACCCAGGCACCACGTGGGAGAGAGAGGCCCCCTTTCAGAGACTCAGATGACACTACCCATCAAGTTATGTCTGTTTGTCTCATCAGATTCTCTAATCTGTCAGTTACTAATAAGGATCACCACTCACTTTTAGTTACTCTATCCCAAGTAGAGCACTTTCATTGGCTCAAAAACGTATTTCCCCTTACAGATTAGCTTTTCAACTGTATGCTTGTACATATTTTTCCTCTCTCTGTTTTTACACCTGGGTATCTAACCTCTGGCCCATGTTTGCACGTCTGAAAATTTGCATTTTCCAGCGATCTTACTCTAACTCATTCTCATCCTGCACAGTTGCAATCAAGTGTCCCAGCCTCTCAGTGAGGTCCTTGCAGTCTTCCCTGTCAACTCGTGCATCCTCACATCCACACACGTGGTAGGAGCACAGCACTGTGTCCCATGTCAGAGACACATTCCCACGGAACAGCCTCTCCACATCTCTTAAGTGCTAGTGGTTTGAATGCATGGTATTGGCAGTGCTGATTTCTCTTAAAAGCTTTATCCAGATTCAAGTTTCATGCCTTCTCCAGATTCTAGAATCTGCCTCTCTTCCTCAGCACTTGACCTATATTCTATCTGCAAACTCATTGCTGTAATCTCTGCTGTCATCAACACGTCATCTTTGCTCTGCCTCAGAGACTCTTTTTTCTACCTGTAAGGATGAATGGGATTATGTTGATTCTCCCCAGATAATTCAGGATTGTATCTTCCTGTGTCATGATCTTTGCTTTAACCATCCAGAAACTCCTGCTGCCATGATCATGACTACAGAGACACGTTCTAGGGTCGGGGGTGTGGACGCATGGGATCCTGACTCAGCTGGCTCAGTCCCTGTCTTCTACCCAGCCTCACCCACTCCAGGCACAGTCAGCATCCTGCATATAAAGGACGTTGTTTAGCAGCAGCCATAAAAAATCTGAGCATATGACACTTAAACCTTGTCACAGATAAGGTAGAAGTGCCACTATCACATCATGTCATTTAAATTTTCATTTTTTTAATGGTAGGGGATGCTGAAAAAGTTTTGATATATTTATTGGGCATTCTAAATATCTTTCTGAGAAATATCTACTCCATTTAATTGCCCAATTCTTTGAGGGGATCTAATTATTTTGACATCTTTATTCAGGAATTTCTTGACACAAGTTCGCTGTCTATGGAACAGCTGGCAAAATTTTTGGCAATCTATAGGTGGAATAAATGAAAACAAAAAGCTTAAATATCAAATGGCTTACTTCATGTAAAAATCAAATACATAAACAAATTTAAAGCAATATACTAGACAGATTTGAGGAAACAAAGGTAAATATTTTGCAAAATAAAGAGAATTAAGGCATGGAGGGACATGGGAGGGAACCAGATGAAAATGGATTTGAGGTGTTCTGTTGATATGCATCAAGTTGAATGGTAATTTTTCCCATTATATACAGCAAATTCTCCTGACAAAAATTAATAAGAACTACAAATGAAAGAAATATGAATGTAGAACTAGTTTGAGAGAGAGGTAGATAATGACCTGTGAAAATGAGAAACCCATTTGCAGGTGTCCACAAGAATGCTGGTGCTGTTTTCTTTCAGAAAAAAGCAGAGTAGAGCAAAGTCACACACGTTTTCACTACAGGGAGAGGGGTCTTCAGTCCGCAGCAGGAATGTCCAGGAGCTGGTGGAGGAATCAATCTGCTCACAGATCAGGAGAGCAAAGGCCGAGACAATGGGGACGACATTCACACAGCATCAGATCCTATGTGGATAACACAGCTGTTCATGGCACTAAACAGCTTACATGTTTACAAAGCAAGCATCATTAACATAAAAAGCGTGCTCTGTGTGGATGGATAAAAATAAAAGGTGATGAAAACTAAAAACACAACAGAGCACTGTCACATGAGCTATCATAATCACTTCGATGAATCTTTGTTACCAAACTATCGCAGCGCACTCACATCACCTCTGGGCACTGCCTGCTCTGAGGGTCCAATGACAGCGCTGTCTATACAGCAGGAGGAAAGGTAAATAGGGCCTCTCTGTGCTCATGAAAACCAGCCCGGCCCTCACTCTGCAGCTTTGGTGAGTTGTTCAGCCCTGGGTGCCCAGCTGTCCCCACTTCGTGATCAGGACTGAGCACAGACGATCACTATGGATTTTTGGCTAATTTGGGTTTTCCTGTTTGCACTTTTGAAAGCTAAGTTATTGAGAACAAGGGATATGGGATGGGGAAGTGGATATGACTGGGATAAACAGTGAATGTGTGTGACAGTTTGCTGAGTAGGATGTTGTTGTGTTTGCAGGTGTACAGGCTGAGAAGCAGCTGGTGGAGTCTCGGGGAGGCTTGGTGCAGCCTGGGGGGGTCCCTGGAACTCTCCTGCATGACCTTGGGATTCACCTTCAGTAGCTACAACATGGAATGGGTCCACCAGGCTCCAGGGAAGGGGCTGGAGTAGATCTCAGAGATCAGTAGCAGTCATAGCACGTACTATGCAGACACCATGAAGGGCTGATTCATCATCTCCAGAGACAATGGCAAGAACATGCTGTATCTGAAAATGAGCAGCCTGAGCCCCGAGGACACGGCCGTGTATTACTGTGGGAGAGACCCAGTGAGGGGACCTCAGTGTGAGCCCAGACACAAACCTCCCGGCTGAGGCACTCGGGACCAGCAGGGGGCGCTGTGTCCCACGGAGAAACAGACAGGGCCCAGGAGCAGGTGCAGAAAAGGAAGCTGGCGAGTGAGGGCTTCCTGGTGGCCTCTGGGGTTTCCTCTCTGTCTTAAAATCATATGACCTGAAGAGACACCCAAATACAGACCCTTTAGATGACTGATGAAGTTTCGAAGTACAAGTAGACATTCTTCTGTTATATTGAATTGCATGAGTACATATTTAATGCATTGACTTTTTTCATCTCCTATATATGAATTTCATTTGATGGGTATACATGACTTGTACAAATATTGAAGGCACTTATACATTTTGTGACATTAGATTTCTTTTAAATGGCAATTCATCAGCATCTAAAATCAGTGTACTAATTTTATCTAGATGATAATTTTTGCCTCATGTAGGAATAAATGTTTCATATGAGGAAATTAAATCCTTCATGTTCTTATTTCTAAGGAACCTCTGAGACCTGCCACGTGGCTAGCTGGTCACTGGGTTTACAGTGGTTTCAAACATCAATATTTCTCCTCTGACTGTTGTAATAGCAGTGCATTTAAATAAATATAGTGAAATACTGATGCTTAAGATTGTATTAAGGGCAGGGATGTAGCTCTGCAGCACAGCACATGACTGGCAAGTGTGAGGCCTTGAGTTTGATTCCCAGTACCAAGGCAGAAAAAAGGAACAGTATATTATACATGGTAACCCCACAATCTTACCCATCAATTTAAAATTAAAATACAAAATGGATAGTCAATATAAATGCAAGATAGAACTCCCCAAAAATCACCTCATCAGTGATTATTTCCAGAGGTTCAAAAAGCAGTAGCATCTGTCAGATATTTGATGATAAATATTTCCTAAATAATCATCCTGCATTTGCATAATAGCAATCATGTTAAAATATGTATTTTACATTTACAGAACATGATACTGTTAAATGCTGACAATAAAACAATATTTTCAGGATATATAATAATTATATTATCAGTTGTTATAATAATATGGCAAATGATCTTTGTGACTAATGATTCAATACCTCCTGGAATTTGTATTAAGTATTAGAAGCATTTGGCAGGTATTATCTCAGAGAACACTCTATGAGCTCTACGTGTTAGTGCCACCATTTCTTGGCTTATCTACTGATACTGATGTGGCACAAAGGGGCTGATTATCAAGTCGTTCACCGATCTGTCAGATGCAGTCCTGAAGGGTCTAACGCATGTCCTTGACAGGAAAAAGCCTCTCTCCAGAGAGTGTACACTAATCTTCTGTCTCTTCCAGTTGTTCCACAGTGGTCTGAGCATATCCACAAATTCATATTTCACAATTTCTTCCAATGAATAGAGGAATCATTAAAATGATACCTGTCGTAGTAATCTGCAGAAAGCATAATTCTTATGGGTAAACAGGTAATGTAGGACATGAACCATGACTGTCTGTGTCTATTGTAGAGGAATCAGTGCAACCCATTACTGTAAGGACATACTTTGTACTCAAACATCTTTTCCCTCTCTTAATGGCCTTGTGTCTGTTGTAGAATCCGGAAATGGAAACATAGATTCACGATGAAGACCTGCAATAAAACATGTTTTCAAGCACAACCATCAGGCATGCAAAGGCTCCAGGTCAGAGGCTGGGCAGGAGTCAGGTATGGGCATCACCTCTGCAGATACCAGAAAGAGCCCCTCCTGCCCACAGAGGACCAGCGGAGGTGAACAGACCCCAGAGTCTCAGCCCTGGATGGAATGGGATATCACACCCACTCTCATAGCCACACACAAATGTCTGTCTGGCCAGGGCAGGAACCCAACTCCTTCTGGCTCTCCAGGACAAGTGGGGAATCTCCCCCGGGTTCCAGGTAATTTCCCAAGGAGAATCAGTAGAGATTTCCCATCATGGTGCACACCCTATGTGGTCTTTGATACATGGTCAGAGACCCCAGCATCCATTGTTGCCCCTGCTGTGCTCTGCAATGGATGTGGCTATGAGACTGGGACTCTTCTGCATGCTCTTCTGGAAAAGACCACCCATGATATGCTCAGAGATTTGCTTAAATAAGGAGAAATCTCACCACTTTGCTGCAGTTAAGACATTACCTGACTCAGTAGCGAATGTCTTGCTTCAAAAACCTAATTTGTGACAAACTGTAAATCTTGTTGACAAAGAATTGATTAAATGTATCTCAACTTTCTTTACTAGGAGTAAAATATCTCTCTAATTGTTTCATTAGTCCTCATCATGTTGGAACTTGAATAAAACTCAGAAAATAAAAAATGAAAGCATAGAAAAGTATAGGGATTTGGAAACCAGATTCTAAGGTTGATTTAAAAGACATGAGTGCAAAAACAAGCTAGTGATACTAGCAAATGTCCATATTTCCAGCAAATATAAGAATGAAAAAGAGAATCACAAGGTCAAAACTAGTATAAACTACAAAGTGAGACTGTCTCTCAAAAAACACAACAAAATGGCAACAAAGAAAGTTTTGATTGAGACAGGGTGTCACACACCTGTAATTCAGGGACTTAGTTGGTGGAGGCAGAAGGATCACTGTGCATTTGAGGACAGCCTGGGGTGTATACTGAGCTAAAGTCCAGTCCCAAAACAGCAAATAAATAGAATTGGCTATAATATGATTGGCAAGTTGACTTAAAGTCTGAAATTCAGGAACATTATTAACATTTGCTTGGTGTTACTAATGCATGAATATTCAAAAAGTGATACACATCCACCATAAAGCAAGCATGTTGAATTTAGGAATGACATTCAGAGAACAGGAAGAGAAGCTGAACTTGGAAAGTGGATGATCACACAGTAGCTGCACAGGGTCGTCCGGGGAAGACACATGGGCTCCTTCTCTTCCCCAGTGATTAGAAACATCTCTGTGAGATGAGTACAGGGCACACATCTTTATACCCTGTTTCTTCTGGATCTGAAGCAGGAGGTTTATAGCAGGAAGCAGACGGATCTCACATGACCATGGAAAGTGACAGTGAGGAAACCTCTCAGGCAGCGTGACTGGCATCAGTGAAGAGAGATCACAGAGAGGAAGAGGGAGCTTTCCTCCCTCACATCAGTCCTGAGGGAGCAGCAGCCAGAGCCTGGATGGGAGGTGAACTGTGGGGCTGGGACAGGAAGGGAGAAGGGCTGGAGGGAGGCAGGGCTTGGATCAGAAAGGTGCAGTTATCCTCTGCCAAGCTTCTACAATTTCCCGGAAATCAATTTTCTTCTTTTCATTGAGTTACAGCCCACTTAGAGAGAAAAGATTCCTCTCAGCAAAAAAGGACAACTTGAACTCTGTCTCTTCGTCATTTAAGAAGGGACCTCCCTGCGTGCAAATTTACCATTGGACTGTAGGTTAGAATTCCCTTCAGCTGTCAGAGCTGAGGAAAACACTCGTCTGCATGGTTGAGATCAATGTTTCATGATAAAGAGCAATGTAAATAAGTTGAAATGCTGTAAAATTGTAAATCATGTTGTATGAACTTGGGGATAAAACACAAACATGAAACAAAGTCTTGTGGAGGATTCTGGAAACTTAGGTATTAATATTTCCATTCAAGTCCTATCCTGGAAGGGTCAGATGCACAGTGCTGTAGCACACATCTCATTGCTGTTCTGAGGACTCAGGTTCTTCAACTGGAACAGGTGGGCCTGGCTGGTGTCAGAGATGTCTGTTGGTCTCTCTGTGCCTCCTGTGTGATGAGTACAGCCCCTCTCAGAGTCAATGAAAGGCTTGCCTGGTACTTGAAGGCAGCAGCCTGGGGTGGTTACCCCTGCCTAGCATCACAGATAATGATACACCAGAGGGCGACCTGGAGTCTGATGACCACTAAACCTTCGGATTTGCTCCACAGACTTTGTTCTGTGTAGACTTGATTGTCAGTGGAATGGGTTCTGTCTGCCCAGGGTCCAGGAGGGAGAAGTCCGGGGACACATTTCCTCAGATAAGTATATCAGATCCTGAAACCCACTATAGTATGTCCTATGTATCATGTACCCCCACCTCCACAGGCTGGCTCAGGTCTTCAGCTAAGAAGGCCCCTGCCTCATGAATATGCAAATAACCTGAGTTTGCTTTGGGACATACAAATATGTCTGTGCTCTAGAGCATTCCACAACCACCACACTCCTGTGCAGAATCAGCCAGAGCACAGCTCCTCACCATGGACTGGACCTGGAGAATCCTCTTCTTGGTGCTTGCTGCCACAGGTAAGGGAATTACCCCTCTCAGGCCAATGTGGAGACCACAGCCTGTCAGTGCCCCATTCCTATCTCCTCTCCACAGGTGCACATGCTCAGGTGCAGCTGGTGCAGTCGGGAGCTGAGCTGAGGAGGCCTGGGGCCTCAGTGAAGGTCTCCTGCAAGGCTTCAGGCACCAGTAACTGGATGCACTGGGTGAAACAGAGACCTGGACAAGGACTAGAGTGGATTGGAGCGGTTGACCTAAGAGATGGAGAAACTAAATATGCTCAGAAGTTCCAGGGCAGGGCCACCCTCACTGCAGACAAGGCCTCCAGCACAGCCTACATGGAGCTGAGCAGTCTGAGCTCTGAGGACACGGCTGTGTATTACTGTGCGAGACACAGTGTGGTGACCACATCCTGTGCGTGTCAAAAACCCTGAGGGAGGAGCAGCTGCCTAGATGATGAGATGTCAGAGGTGATGAGACTCAAGATTTCCTTAAAAGATTGGTAAAGTAATTGAGGATAGGAGAGATAAAAACAGAAACACACCATAATTGCATTGCGTCATTGCACAGGTGTTCATAGCACTCCATTCAAAATACAAGGAGGAAAGAAATTTCCAGACCAATAAGGGGACACAGGCAATGCCAAGGTATTTGTATGATGCATACAGTCCTGCCTCAGTTCATGACCTTAAATTGTTCCTCACTTCTGGGAAATATGGCTGTGTTCCTGTTTATCTAGGGAAGATGGCCATGGTTGTGTCAAACCAGATGTGGAGTTTACAAAAAAGCAATGACTTTTTGAATGCTTCTGTTCACAATCTGAATTGCTTGTGGATGAAAGTATTCATGAACCAAAGCATTACTGTATTTCAAAACAATCTGAAAAATATTAGGTGCAAAATTTTTCAGTCATATTACATAAAATGGCCAGGCTGTCTCTCAGGAAGTCTCTGCTATTTCTAAAAAGGATAATTTACTTCAGAGCAGGTTCATGCTCACAGTAGAATTGATTAGAAACTAGAGAGATTTCCCGTGACTCTGTGCCACTTGCGTGTCCAACCTGCCGCTCTGCCCGCTCCGGCCCTGCAGCCCTTCTCTATCCCAGGGGTTGGGCCGACAGTGAGACACCATCTCCTCCTATACTCACGATGCTAACAGGGGTTCCTCTCCAGTGCTGTGTGTTCTGTGTGTTTGTACAAGTGTTTAATGACGAGCTCCTATCACAGGTTTCATGTGTCCAGCTTACTTAGGAGATTACCAGAAGCAGCCCTGTGTGACCCTGGGGTGACAGGTCGCCATATAGGGGGCTAGAGGTGGAGGCTCTGAGAGAGGAGTCTGCTCAGCAGGGCATCCGTGAGGAGTCCAGGTGGCCAGGCTGGCTGTTGAGCTCTTCCCTGAGAAATCTCCGGGGGCCTCCACTACACATTTGGCTAACGCTGATGGTTCAAATGCTTCATTTTTGGAAACCTTCTCCTGATGTCCCAGCTGTGCCTACAAGCAATCTTCATCCCCTGGGAAGTACTGAAGGAAGCATGCTCACAAGTTGTACCAGAACATCACGTTCAGATCAGTTGTATGAGCACCTCACAGTCTTTTGATCCCTTGCTAGATTGTCCTCTATAAGAAACTCCCAAAGAGCCTTCACAGTGGAAGAACCATTTTCCTTCCCCACCAGAAGGGAATAATTGTCCCATTGTTCTTACAGTTATTGGGATTTTGTTTGGTCCATGTTTTCTTCTTAGCATTTCTAAAAGATGTGCATCACACAATTTTCTAAATATATGTTTTCCTACAAGCCATATTGGAAAACAATTTATGGAATCCTAAATAGGCTACACAATGTATATTTCATTTTGAGGGATTTTCTTTCCTTTTGTCTTAAAAGTTCTTGTGTAATTTCAGAGTTTAAATGAAAGTATTTTTCAACATTGGTCAGTTTGGATCTTCATTTCACAAAGGTTCTAGGAAATTCACATTGCAGTGTTGTGGCAAAGCACAGAAATCATTTATTTTGTTCCTAAAAAGTGACTTAAAGAGTAGATTATGTATTTTTTCATCACAAAATGATAACTATGTGAGGTAACGTGTAGAAATTTGCTAAATTTAGCCATTATACAATGTATATGTATTTGAAATTTTCAATGGCTTTAAACAAGTTTCAAAAGTCAAAATTTACCTTCTGAGTACTGCAGTAGCATTGCATTTAAAGAAATATTCTTAAATACTGATAATTGAAATATTGTCATAGTATATGTGATAACCCCAACAATTTTATTCATCAGTTTATAGTTAAAATAAAAAGATGGACAATCTTAATATAGGTAGAAAATGTTACTACAAAAAAAAAAAAGAAAAGAAAACACTCAGCAATGATAATTTCCAGAAACTCAAGAGCAGTAGCATCTCTCAGATATCTGATAACAAATAGTATCTAAATAATCAAAATACATTGGTTAATTTTGTGTTACATTAACATAATACATTACAGCTACTTACTGACAACAAAGCAGTATTTTCAGTGTATTTATAGTAATTATTTTATTAGTTATAATAATTCTGTAAATTTTCAGTATGACTTGTAACTCAACTTTCTATCCCAGGAAAAAATATCTTCATTAATTGCTTCATTAATCCTCTTGATGTTGAAACTTGAGTACAAATATGGAACATAAAAATGAAAAGCATGGGAAGGCCACGGGTGTCTGTGAGAGTCTCAGGGTGTCGGGAGAGACACCTGGGCATGGCGTGTCTGATGAGATTGACTGACGGTGACGCTTCTTGTCCCCAGGTGTCCTGTCCCAGGAGCAGCTGCAGAAGTCAGTACCCGGCCTGGTGAAGCCGTCACAGACCCTGTCCCTCACCTGCACAGTCTCTGGATTCTCTTTAATCAGCTATGTCATCAACTGAATGTGTCAGGCACCAGAAAAGGGGCTGGGGAGGATGGGTGTTATATGGGGAGGTGGAAACCTGTTTATAGAACAGCCCTAAAATCTCAAACTTGCACCAGCAGAGACACCTCCAAGAGCCAAGTCTCACTAACACTGAGCGGCCCGAAGACCAAGGACACGGCCGTGTATCACTGTGCAAGAGACAGAGTGAGGAGACCTCAGTGTGAGCCCGGACACAAACCTCCTGCCCCGTGCTCCAAACCCCAGAGGCTGCTCAGGATGCGCTGGGCTCTGGCTCAGCCCCAGGACCAGGGCACAGGGGGGCAGGGAGGCAGGTGATTGTGCAGTCCCTGGTTCACTCTTACTGCTTTGGAACTTTTCTAACAGTCCTTTGCTATCTCATAGTCTATTAATTTGTATTTTATCTTATTTTATGAACCTAGTGCCTTGTTTACTCAAAATGTAATTTCTTGTTTATTTCCATCGTTTCCTCACATTTAAGATATTGCACACAGTACTTAGCCTCGCTGTATTTTTTTAAAGCAGGTAGAGTTAATCTTTACACCAGTGGACTGTGGGATCTTCAAGCCAGAGAACTGTTGTGGGAAAATCCCAGGAAGGCAGCAGCACTGAATTGACAGAGAGCTCAGTTTATATAGAATATAGACGTGGGGGGTACAAAGCAGGTGACAAAAGGTTATGTAATTGGTTACATGCACTCAGTCATGCATTAACTCATTGCATGTACTGAAAAAAAGAACTATCACAAAACAGAAACTCTCTAGGGAGCAATGGGAGGGGACCTTTCAGTGCGAGCACAGTTAAAGCTGCCCTTGAGTTAGCCCAGGCTGCCTTACAGTATAGACGTTTACTCTTTCTCAGTGCTCCTCAAAGGTGAGCAGCTGGGCTTAGACACTGTCAAGGTCAATTTAGCAGAAACAGCAGAACAGAAACTTGGTCAGAGACCTCTAACTGATCATCAAATACCTACAAGTTTGCTGTTTTATGACTGTGTTCTTACATTGTAATTGTGCCCCAACATTCCCACATTTGTATGGTAGAGCTAAAACTTCCCTTTCAGTTTCCGCAGTTTCTTCAGTAGGAAGAAGCTGATAAGAGAGAGAAGCTTGTAAAAAGATTTTGGTGTATAACTGAACCACTGGGTGATCTATACCTTGAACTTGAATTTAGCATTCCTAATGTCCTAAACTTTTATATACTCCTACAATGCTTATACATATTATCTATCAGGAAACGTTTTTACAGCTGGTGTAGACAGTTGAAAGTAAGCAACCTCAGATTAATATTTACAAAATAAATAACAAAGGGAACATTTCTAGTAATCTCTCAGTGTGCTGGAGTTGCAGACCGGAGAATAATAGTTAATACCAAGATTAACAGGTGCTGTGAAACTAGGAAACAAGCAGGATAACAATACATTGAATCTATAACTCAACAAAGGAATGCAAGGTGCTCAACAAAGTAGTTATGTGACTGAAAGAGAACGAAGGTGACTTTTTTGGGAACCTTTCAGTGCTCAGGGGACGTAACCCAGAATCCTATAGCAAGACTGAAATAAATGAGGAAAAAGGAACCAAAATCCAACCAGGGTAGCAGAACACGCAGGCAATCAGAACAGGTACTCCCTCGTACTTTGTCCAGCCAATCTTCAGTCACATGTTGATCTGCCATCTTCTAAAGCAGCAGAAGCAAGGCTTTGAGGGCATTGTCTTTCCAGGGTAATCTTTAGGGGATCTGACTTGTCAGGACAGGCCTCTCAGCAATCGGGACGAGCACCCTTGATCCTGGAGTTGGGGATCGAGGCTGCATTATTTCAATTTTCATTATGAGACCTTCTGGATCTTAGAAGAGAGCTTTGGCCAGTCAGTATAAGCACAAACAAGGACCAGCAAATGTCTATATACCTGACATGGCTCAATTTCAGTGATGTCTATTTGGAGATCTTCAAGAGAACACAGTCTCATGTGATAGATTTCAGATGGTGATTGAGGGCTTGTTGAGGCCTCAGCAGCCAATTTTGTGGCCTCACCCACCTTGTGGTAGCATCCCGCAGACATGAACAGTAGTGAAGCTTACTGGGAATATGTGTAAATATTTCAACATAACTGGTACCCAAATTCCACAGAATCCAATTGCCCCTAAAAACTCTCTGAGTTTCCTTTTACAATTAGGCCACAGAATGGAGCATGTGACTTGTTTTCTTTTTGGACCTAAGTGTTGAAGCTCTGTTTTGAAATCAAATCCTAGATATCTAACTCATTATGACATTGTTTTACGTA
>RJWM01032314.1:0-21576 GCA_004363535.1 Dasyprocta punctata | reverse complement strand
TACCCCTGTTTTTTCCTGTTGCATGGAGTACTGTTTTCCATCCTTTGATTTTTAGTCTGAGTTTGCTTTTGAGTTAAACGTGTCTCTTACATACAGTATATTGTTGGATTTTGTTTCTTAACCCACTCTGCCAGTCTGTTTTTATTAGTGAGTTGAGATCATTTACATTGATTAATATCACAGATATGTACTGATTCATCCCTGTCATGTTATCTTTCTGTTGTTGGTTTTCTACATTTTCTGTTTAATTGTTTGCCCTCCTTAGTGTTTTCCTTTTGCTGTTGTTCTTAGGATTTTAGCTATCTTTGTCTCTTTCTAATGTCTTTGAGTCCTCTTTGTAGTGTTGGTTTGGTGGCCATAAATTGATTCCATTTTTCTTTGTCGTGGAAGTATCTTATTTCTCCATCAATTTTTAAAGATAGTTTGGCAGGATACACCAATGTGGGTTAAAAGCTGTTTTCTTTCCAGATTTGAAATACTTCACTCCAAGTTTTTCTTGACTTGAAGGTATATTTTGAGAAGTCTGCCATAATTCTGATAGGTTTTTCTCCATAGGTGATCTGTTTCTTTTCTCTGACAGCTTTTAGTATTCTGTTCTTGTGCTGAATTTCTGATATCCTAATTATTATATGTCTGAGTGAAGATTTATTTTGGTTATGGTTATTTGGGGTTCTGCATGCCTCACTTATGTATATATCAGATTCTCCTCCTATGTTTGGATAATTTTCTGCTACTCTTTGTGCAAATAGACTTCGCAGGTCATTCTTATTGATCCCTGCTTTTTCACTGATGCCTACTAATATTATATTTTTTTCTCTTGGCATCATCTTGCAGCTGATGAATTGTTGTTTCCTCCTTCTTTGTTATTTTTACAGGATATTTTCTTTCGTGATCATAAGCTTCCATGCTGTCTTCAAGGCCTGAGACTCTATCTTCAGCTTCATTCAAGCAGTTTTTCCAACTTTCAATAGAATTTTTAATTTCCTGAATTTCCTTTTGAATCTGTTTCATGCATTCTATTTGTGTCTTCTTTTATTCATTCAGTTTCTATCATTTCCTATGCTCTTCTATTATTTTATCTTGATCTTCTTTAGATCCCCACAACATTTCTTTCATGTTTGTCATTTAAATTTTTAGCTGAGAGATTATTTCTGATCTGATTTCCTCTATAGCTTCATGGAGTTGTTTCTTTACTTCAGTTTCCATCATTTCAGGAAGTTCAGTTGTGTGATACCCAGTGTCTTCCATTTCAGTGTCTGTTGAGTTTGTTTTTAGTGGGCTGGGTGACTGAGACTGCATCTTGCTCTTTCATTTTGCTATTTTCTTCTGGGACCTGTGTGGCTGGTTAGACAGCCTCTCAATGGATTGTACTGGAACACTGCACTGGGTAGAGCTTCAATCCTCCAATATTCCTGTGGCTAGCTGGGGCACACCCCCAAACTATGGCACCAAATCCTTGTGCTCTGTGACCTGTGAGGCTGGCTGTGTGTACCCCTGATGTACTTTGTGGGGTTGCTCTGGAATGCTGGGCAAGGCGAAGCTTGTATCCTCCCTGCAGCTAGCAGGGGCACACCCTTGGAGCTTTTGGCCAGAGCCTAGAACCTGGCTATGTAGAGTTCAGATCCTCTGCAACCCAGGTGGCTAGCAGAGACACACCCCTGATGTATGGCACTGGGACCTTGTGCCTGGTTGAGTGGAGTTCAGAATCACCAGGATCCAGGTAGGTAGGTAGAGTATACCTGAGTGTGGCACCACTGGGACCTTGCATCTGGCTGGGAGGAGTTCAGAACCTCTGGAGGGCAGTGTTAGCCAGAGCATGCCCCCAGTATATGGTGCCTGAGGCTTGCTCCTGCCTGGGCATTTTTTGCAACTTCCAGGACCTACCGTGCAGCTGCACCCCTGAACTATGGAGCTGGGGCTTTGTGGTCTAATGTGCAGAGCTCAAATTCTCCAAGATCCTGCAGCTATGCTGGCCACTCCCCGATGAGAGGATCTGGGGCTCTGGGCTGGGCTGGGCTTAGTACCTCTGTGTCCTGTGAGGCTGGCTGGGTGTTCCCCCAAAGACTAAGCTGGGATTTTGGGCTGGGCAGAGTTGGGATCCTCTGCGCAGCTAGAGAGGACTCACTGCCTGAGGGTGTGCTGGGACCTTTTGCCTGGCTGGCTGGAGTTCAGAATCTCCAGGACCAGGCAGTTAGATGGAACACAGCCCGTAGTGTGGCATCACCAGGACTTTGCATCTGGTTGCAAGGAGTTCAGAGCCTCTGGAGCACAGGGTTACTCAGAGCACGCCCCCAGCATATGGTTGTTGTATATATTTATTGAGAGAAAGAAAGCTTCTGTCTCAGAGAGAGAGAGAAGGGGTCATGAGTTGGTTGCCTAGGAATCCACATGTTGCATCTTGATCATTTTTTTTTTTTTTTTTTTTTTGTGGCACTGGGGTCTTGATCGTTTTTTGCATCTTTCTCCTCTTCTTCCCTTCCTGCTCCCTTGCACAATATCCAGGGAAAGTCACTACTTGCAATTTTATATTTTGATTGTTGAAGTCTGTCAGTGATAAAGATACAATCTTATAGCTACAACCCTAGCAGTACAGCTGGAATTTATATCTTTCAACCTCTCTTTTGGCTTGGTGGACTCTTTTCACTGTACTTTATGTGAGAATTTGTGTCTAGGATTTCTGCATGCTTCTCCCAGTTTGTGTCCCTGAAAAGAAATCAGTAAGAGTCCCGTTAAACTCTGAGTGTTGACAGGGACTGCCTCATGTGTACCTGGTGATACATGGCTTAGACTAAAGATAACAGAACCTTCTGGCCAGCCCTACAATACTATGTCTCAATTCTGAATGGTAGAAAAATTAACTCTAGATTAGCATATAGAATTCATGCATTTTTTAAAAGAACATCTCATTCGACATCATAACAAATGTAAATTTCTGATATTAGCAAGGCTCACATTTTTAATGGTCACCTAAAAGGATGAGTATGTGATAAAGGTCACTTAAAAAGATGAGTTTCCAGGAAGCAACCTGACCACAAACTTTGTAGAATGTTGTCCCAAATTCCTTGAGTGGCAGGAAAAATGATTTAGTTCAATTAGACGGTTACTTGGGAAATGTGTTTGTGCCCAGGGTGGGAAATATTTAGTACTTAAAGAACATTATTAGTTCTGATGATAATATATATCAGAGATGTCTGTTAGCCTGTGTTTCAAATAAATCAAATTACATGGCATTAAAGTAAATCTTTCTGCTTCCTCTCTCTTCTTTATGCAGCCAGTAATGGTAAATATTGTCTTTAACTTTGATCCAAACAGCTAAGTATGAGCTCCTTTCAACTAAAGCAAATTTAATTCCATAAGTATCTGGATCATTAGCACTGGGAAATGGTACACAATGATAGAAAATTTGTGGAAAGAATTATATTATATTAAGTTTGAGAAACACTGATCCAGATAGACTTTGTACTTTCTTGGCTTTAACTATGACAAGGTCAAATAATATCAAAATAAAAAGTACTTTTTCTGTAGCAAGCACATATATTAAATTTTACTTTAACTCTTACTACTTACTAAGTGATTAGTATGTGCACATGCATATTTAAGTGTTGTGTTTCTAATTAGCACAGGAGTATTACCTTAATACAACACAACTTTATGTAATTAAGGAGCAAAACCCTGGATAAGTATTATTGAAATGAGCTTGCATTATGGTACTGTCCTTTTGGTATCAAAAGGGTGCCCTGATTGTTGTGCATAAGGTCCCTCACCAGTTCGCGCCCCTTTGAAAGTCACGAGGACGGCAGGTATTGGTCAGTGTGTGTCACTTGTGTGCGAGCAGGACTTGCGATTGGCTGGCAGACTCACGTAGGGCGGTGTGTGGTCATTGAACCCGCGGGAGGTCCTTGCATGGCACTGGGGAGCCGGAGGCGCTGCCCTGTGAACATGGCTGTTACCATTGGACCTGGCGGATCACGAGGGCACAAGGCCACGCTCAGCCTTGATGTCCCTTGACCTTGGAGGGCAGTGCCTCGAGTCTCTCCGCGCTGCCCCACATGCACCCCAGGCCCGCTGACAACAAAACTGAGAGGCTGTGCGGATCCCCTGGGCCCGGGACTCTTCGTGGACCGATTTCTGCAGCGCACAGGTAACGCGGAAGCTTGGGGGGAGGCGCTGTTTTGAGGGGCGCGAGCCGGGCTCGGCTCGGAGGCTGGGGGTGCAGGGCCTCAAGGTCAGCTTTCTGCCTGCGGGGCCTTGCTGCTGAGCCCCAAGGCCGGGTCAGAGCGCCCTGGGCCCTGCGCGAGGGGAGCCGGTGTGGTTTCTAGAGAAGCTCAAGACCTGGGGTTTTAGGGATGGTTGTAATTTTAAACGCTGGCTATTTATTGAAGGGGGCACCATCCCGGAGCCCATTTTTCAAAAGCCCTTTACCAATTGCTGGATTTGCAACGAACTTCGCGATGGGTGATGGTTGAACACCTTTTCACGTACCTTTTGGCCAGTATTAATACCTGCTGTAAAAAAATGCCTATTTAGATCTCTTGCCCATTTCATAACTGGGTTACTTAGTGTCTTTGCCATCGAGCTGTATGTGTTCCTGGAGTATTTTGAATATTAACCACTTAATAGCTCTTAAGCATATTCTCCCATTCCATTGGAAGCCTTTCATTTTGTGGCATTGAAGCTTTTTAGTCTGATAGAGTCCTAGTTGTTTATTTTTGCTTTTGTTGTGTGTAGCTTAGGTGTGGTATCCAAAAATTCATCACCAAGAGCAATGTCAGGGAGCTTTATCTCTTTGGAGTTAACAGTTTCCTGCTTTACACTGGAGTGTTTAATCCATTGTGAGTTGGTTTTTGTGAGTGATATAAGATAGCTGTCTAGCTTTTCCTTTTTCGCATGTATATGTGCAGTTTTCCAAACCACTTTTGGTATAGATCTAAACTTCCCCTTGGTGTGTTTGGAAGGTGATTGCGTCGAGGGGGCGGTGTCCTATCAGGGGCTTCAACCATTGCTGAGCTGTGTAGCTGCCTGTGCTGTTGGGAGGTGGCACCCATTGGAGATGTCCCTGGGGTGTTTGCGCAGAGTATGGGTCCTCCCAGGCTCCTCCCTTCACACTCTGCTTATGGGCCCCCCATGGGTGGGGCAGCTTTTCCTCTGCTATGTCCCTGTACTGTCCTGTTGCTGCCTCAGAAGCAGCTGGCTGTGGACTGAATCCTCCCAAAAAGGGTGAGACAAAATGAACCTCATCATCCGGTTTTGGGCATCTTATCTGAGAGATGGTTCCTGTGTGGGTTTCTGTAGAGTGCTTTTTTGTCATAGTTTGGAATCTAGCGGTTGTCCTGTTGAATGATACTTAAGTGTTTCAACTGAGAATTTTTCAGTAGCAGGTTCCAACAGGAGACCATTATATAACCTGATCTGCTGCTGAAAAACCCTTCCATTCTTTAATCTTTCCACATGGGAATAAGGGAGACTTCTCTGTCTGGATGATGTAACTATTCTCTTTCACATAGAGTTAACATACAAGACCCATGAATAGTTATTTGAGAGAAACAAAGTCCTGCTTTATTTTTTTTCTTTAAACTTTGAAGGTGATTACTATTGTGGTTCCAGCAGTACCATTTGTTCTGTAGGCACCCCAGGTATCTTTGAATTTGTAGCATTCTACCCTTCTGAAGGAGAATTGCCTTCCCTACTCATGAACTCTGTTCATGTTACTATTCTGTTAATAAGTTTTTGTTAATAAGAATTCTGTTAATAAGTTACTATACAAAATAAATTCAGAAACCCACACTAGTGAAGAAGAAACAAACTTCCCTTCTCTGTTCTTTTGTTGCTTTCTTTCCTGTCCTTTCAGGTCCTAATATCCTGTTCCCACTCTCAACCCCAACCTAGGCCACTTCTGTGTGTGAGGAGTCTCAGGAGGAAGATCTATCTAGTCAGACACACATCTGCATTGTAGTTCTTCTCACACTTTTCCAGCTGGTCTTTCAGAATATTTACTGTGTCCTTTACTTTAAGTTCAGATTTACATATGGAAGGATATAAATACAGAACTAGCATGTAGTTCTTACATGGAGAATGAAAGAGCTCTAAAAAGATCTAAGATAGAAAAGTTCTTACCATGCTTCAGTCAGACTTTCTGTGTCAAAAAATTTCAGCACAGGGTACACCCATCTCCACACACACCCCAGCACACACCTGGCATAGAAATCATTCTTGTGTCTTCTCATCTATGCAGAATTCTAATGTATACAGAATTCCACAGCTATACTTACTGTGCCCTGTAAGTGCTTAGGAACACAAGTAGTGATGCAGATGCTGAATCTGTATAGAAAGCCATTCAGCATGCAGACTCTATTCCTGTGGACAGTCAGACTACAGCAAATCAGTGAATCATGCTGCATCCTGAATTATTTTTTTCTAAAGAATCATTTGTTCCTCTACTTACTACTTCTGTATGTGTGTGTGTGCCTGTGTTTAAATGAGGTTGGAAAGATGGGGAGGTGTTTGTGTAAAGAAAGAGAGGGGAATCCACATTAAGCCTTTGGACAGCTGACTTGAGATAAACTCGGCCTGCGCTACAATCCAGGATCTGGACAAAGAGCACCGGCTGTGCTCAGGCTGTTGTGTATCACATCACGGTGACCTTTATTTCCTGTTGTTTACATTAGCATTTACCTAGTGACCAGGAACAAGATTCAGAAGCAGAGGACCTATCTTCGCTTTTTGACCCCACTCTAAATGCTGCTGTTGCAGACTGGGTAAATGTACCACAGCTTGGGCAGAAGGCTGAGCCAAGGCTGCAGGTATACTAAGAGTGGCCTCATATGTGACTGCTCCTGATGGATTATATTTTGTGATTTTGAGATTTGTGGTGCTGCTGACATATCTGAGTGACTGAAATGGCACTAGGGCTGTTCCACAACCCAAACGCAGACTGACTAGGCAGCTATCCAAAAACAGACTGATTTCTGCTGGACATGGAACCAAAAGTAGATGGCACAGCCTGAGAACTGCCAGAAAATAATACTATTGAGGACAATGGAGATCCAAAGCTCAGGGCATTACGCTGTCCAGCCCCTTGATTTATTCCAAGTTCTAGGGGCTGGTTAGCACTACACGCTGGCCTGGCAGATGGCACTGATCACCCAACTCCACATGCAAGGGAGGATCCTGCAGAGCTAAAAGTGGGTGTCCCTCCCAGGCTGAATGCCAGGATTGCATTTCTGCTGTGTCCTGATTCAAAGGCGGGTGCGATGACAGTTGTAACTGTGCTGGATGTGGCTGCTGGTGTGCTGTCCTGAGAAAAGATCAAAGACTGAGACAGACTGGATGGAGCAGGATAGTGCAGGGGAGAGCCGCTCACAGGCTTGCTGGCCCATTGGGACTCAAAAACAGCCACAGTTGGTTTGTAAATTGTAAAGTGTTTACTCATAGTTTGTATAGCCCCAGAGTCAGATGATACACTTCCTTTGAGTCTTCTCTGATCTCCCAGTTTAAAATTTCTGGTTTGTTACAGTCTGGTAAGGCCTGAAAGAGAATGAACAGTTACCAAATTTGAAGAATGAGGCCACTGGATTGAAAGATGAAGAAGAGGTGCCAGGACCTTCAAAGTGCGGTTTTATGCCTGGGTTGGCACTTTGACATGCTACACATGCGGTAGAGTCTGCTTTATCGTGCACTGGGCACACTTTGCAGTTCCATGTTCTCTCAGGCCTTCTGAGCGTGTCCAATCCTAGACAGTCTACATATGGTAGACAGCAGGTCCAGCAGTGCTGCTTCAAGCAGAGACTGCACTTGCTGGTTTCTCAGCCATGCAGGACACGCATCTGTTGTGTTCTGCTTTATTAGAAGCACAGCATAGTGGACACTGCCATGATGCCACAGGCCTTTTGAATTTACTTCCCAATCTTAAGGTACCAGAGGTAGCAGTGCTGCGGGAAGATGAAGTAGTCATAGTGAAAGCACTTTGTGAAACCACTGTCCCCCTGAGGACTGGCTTCACCATAATTCCAGGTTTCGGTGTTTCACAAGCCACACATCTCCTGGCCTCAGATTTGTTTTGAACTAAACAGGTGTCACAATCCCAAGTCCCTACTGCTGATTGAAATTTGTCTCCAGAGCCCATTCCCGATGCAGGCAGAGTTGCTTTGCCACTTTTGCCCGGTGTCCCAATTCCAGTGTGTGTAGCACTTTTTCTATTGCTCTGAAACAGACATGTGTCACACTTCCAGAACGATCCAGATTTTATACATTCCTCACATGTGATCCCACTGGAAGAGTAGGTACTGCTTGCTGGGTTTGTATCAACTACTGGCCCCGTTGTGGTAGGCTGAGCAGCAAGCGAATCTCCCCTTTGGCGTGGGAGACCTGCAGGGCTTTTCTGAACATTTGGAATGCCTCCATCTCTCAAGAGTTTTGCCGGTCTTGGTGGGGTCTCCAAGTCTTCATTTGGCCTCTTACAGTTGGTTCTGTTCTCTGCAATGATGTCTTGAGTTAAACCCCTTAGATTTCGTTCTAAAGCCCTGCTGGAGCCAGGAAGCTCTGTTTTTGCAGTAGGCACACTAAATGTAAATGGAGTAAATGATGGAGGCAGCACAACTACCTCCGTGGATATTATAATTGGAGGTGAAAATCGAAACACGGGACTGCCAGTGCTGCTGGGAGAGGACCTTTGTACCCCGTTTGCTAATGCTCGAGAAGAACTCATGGCTGATGGAGAAGGTGTGATCTCAGCAGAGCAATGACTGCTGGTAGGCACTGAAGGACTGGTGACTGGTACAGAGATTTTTGGTGTCACTAGTACTTCTGTTTCCTGCTCCTCTAGGGGTTTAGAAGCAATCTCTGGTCTCATCTTACTGCCTCTGCCACCTCCTCCAGAAGATGGCCCATCAGCTGCAGGGATACTGAGATTTGGGCATGGAAAACCACTTCCTGGTTGTCTATTTTGTACGGGTGTCATATTTGTTTCAGTTCCAGCACTGTCCTGTCTGTCTGTTCTTTGACCAGTGTCCCTTAATTCACTAGATGGAGTCAGAGGTTGTGTAAAGGAAAAAGGACTTCTGATTTCTGTGGAAACTGGCTCTGGGGTTGTGGGCTTCTGAACAGGGAGAGATGGAGCGTTCCCCTCTGGTGTTCTAGCCTGTGTGTCTGTGCTCTCTACCCCACTCCTAACAAGAGAATTGAGAGGAGAAAAAACAGGGGGAATAGTTTCCACATTGCTGAAAGAACTTGGCCTCTCTAGAAAGTGCAGTGTTCTGCGTGCTGTTAAACTGGTGACATCATAAGACTGTGCATGTTGTGGCTTGGCTCGCATCTTTGTGACCGGCACCTGATAAGGTGCATTTCGCAGTTGAGACAGCCTTAGAGCAGCTGCTGCCCCACCACGTGTTTTTCCACGATAACAAGGAGGATCTCTGAGCTGACCTGTTTTAGCATTCAAGGAATCGGTAAGGGAGGGGGCCAGGTTTCCAGAGCCACAACCCTTGGGGGCCCTTTCTGAGCTGGTGCTGCTGTGCTGTGAGGCAGAATGAGTGTTTTCGGCCTCCGGAGTCCCCAGAGGTGGCCGTGCAGCAGGGTGTGGATCAGCTGCGTCTTTATCAGGGGCTCTGGAAGAACAACTAGTGGCACAGTTGTTCTGGCCCTGAGAGGGCAACGCGCTGCTTTCTGAACAGCTGCCCACCGGAAGTGCATCTGAAGCCCTACTGGATGCGGAGGCC
This sequence comes from Dasyprocta punctata, assembly GCA_004363535.1. Classification (NCBI taxonomy): domain Eukaryota; kingdom Metazoa; phylum Chordata; class Mammalia; order Rodentia; family Dasyproctidae; genus Dasyprocta; species Dasyprocta punctata. The sequence goes on along the minus strand of RJWM01032314.1, from coordinate 11,863 downwards.
GCTTCTGCATTACAGCCTGCGGGCTCCAGAGCGCCCTGCGCATCATGGGTGTTAAGAGTTGTCCTTGCCTGCATATGGGATAGGGTCATTTCTGGTTTCTGACCCGCATGGAACCTCGCTCGTGTCTGTTGAGCAGCTCCCGGCGGCGTCTTTGCTCTTACTGAAGTATGTCTGCAGCCACTGTGGCACCAGATGCCTCACAGATTCTGTAAGGCCGCTCAGAAGGCCCTGGCGCCTTGGCTGACCCTGCTGGTAGGGCTTCGTGGACCCCGGATGGCCAAGTCGTGGGCGGATCTTTCCTCCAGCCCTGAGACCAAGGCCACCAGGGCCTGGGACTCCTGCTCCATCACCCCCTGTCTCAACCTGGCAGCCAGGGCAGCCTAGGTCTCCACAGCAACAGACTCCTCCTCCTCCTCCTCTTCCTCCTCCTCCTCCAACTCCTCCTCCTCCGCCAACTCCTCCTCCTTCTTCGCCAACTCCTCCTCTGACTCCTCCTCCTTCACCACCAACTCCTCCTCTGACTCTTCCTCTTCCTCGGACTCCTTCTCTAACTTCTCCGACTCCTCCTCCTCCACCAACACCTCGTCCTCCTCTTCTCACTGCTTTTTCTGCGACTCCTCCTCTTCTGACTCCTCCTCCTCCAACTCCTCCTCTGCCAAATCCTCTGACTCCTCCTGCGACTCCTCTGACTCCTCTTTCAACTCCTCCTTCGCCAACTCCTCCTCCTCCGCCTCCTCCTCTTCCTCCTCTGCCTCCTCTGGCTCCTTCCAGTCTCCCACCTCCTCTTTCTGTGAATCCTCCTCTTCTGAATCCTCCTCCACCTGCCATCCCTGCTCCTCCAGATCCACCCAGTCCTCCAAATCCTCCTCTTTCCAGTCTTCGTCCTCTTCTGACTCCTTCCAGTCCAAGTCCTGCTATGAATCCGAGTCTGTCTCCTACTCTCAGTCCTCCTCCAACTCCTCCTCTTCCTCCAAATCCTTCTGTGACACCTCCTCCTCCACCGACTCCTCCCATTTGTCCACCAAATCCTCCTCGCTGGACTCTGCCCAGTGCTCCTCCTCTTCGTCCTCTACCAGCTCCTACCAGTCCTCCTTCTCCACCTTGTCCATCTCCTCTTCCTCTTCCTCCTCCTCCTGTGATTCCTCTTCAGACCCCCCTTCCAGCTCCAGAGCCCATGCTGGTGTCTCGCTGGCTGCCTGCTCCCCGCCCGGGAAGGGAGGGCGGAGAGGGACAGGCAGGCGGCGGGCCTTCCGCTGCGAGCTACTCACACAGGAGTCAGACACACAACACGCTAAGAATTCCCGCAGGGAACAGAAACCGAGCACAAGCACCTTGGCAGCCAAGCAGTGAAGAGTGGCGAGACTGAGGAGCCCGCACCAGAATGGACACCTCCTGCGGCCTCACAGCTGTTTTCTCTGTCGCTATGGTGACGTCCGCGAGAAGGATGCGAGCTGCCCGGCCTAACTGACCACGGCCTCCTGCAGCCTCCCGGGTCCCACTGACTTGTTCTTCGTTGCTGTTACAGGATGAGAATTGCGAACATGGAGCGGATGTAAGATCGTGTGCCGTGCTCCTTCAAAATTACAGGAAAGCTAAGATATCTGAATAAATGTGGTTATACTTGATCATGGATACTCGAGTTTTTAATTTTTACATTCCAAAAAATTGTTTTAAGACCAGGCTTTCTAGCAGTATGCTTACAAGCTACTATTAGTGTGCACATGTATTTGACTAGTATGTGAGCCCCGTTTTGGCATCCTCACTATAGTTTACATCGTTCAAAATGAGTTTCTGAGAGCATGCAAATGATTGAGCCTACACATTCAAGTTTTGCCAGATAGTAAAAGCAATTGTTGACATGTGTTTTAAAATGTAGCATGAAGAGAGAATCCTTAAAATGTGCAACGATACTCACTTGAAAACTGTGGTTTTATTCCTATGAAGATAACCTTTGAATATAAAACTCTAGCAAATACCAATAAGCTAAAAAGAAACCACCCACTTACAATCCCACCGTCACTCCTACTCCACTAGTTTACTAATCGAATGGACCTTTCTCTTCCTCCAAGTGTCGTGGCTTGTGTTCATAATGATCATGTAGAAAGGCAGCTCTCCTGTGATAGTTTTTGACCATTGGTCAAAACAAAGTTTCAACCAACTCAGTTTCAAGATCTAATTGGCTTTCATTTGAACTTTGTGAATCTGGCCCCAGACCATCTAGAGATTCAGACAGGTGCTGCGGGGAGCTGAGGGGAAGAGGTGGGCTGCGTGGGAGAGGTGAGCATTGCAGGTGGAGCAGAGTGAGATGAGCAGAAACTCGGGCCCAGAGCAGCTTGGTCCTCACGAAGCTACTCTCCTTCCAGGGTTAAAACAGCATTTTCCTTAGCTTAGGATGACAGAGGGACTTCCCATTGGGTTCCTTTGAAACTCCTAATATCCAGAAAACTGGTCCCTTTTGAAGTTTCATTTGATATCCATTTGATATGATTCTACTGCCATGTAGACCCATCCTCAGTACCATCAGGATTTTAAAAAGGTAAATCAATTTGTTTTTATATAAAAAAAGTTGTGTCACAACAGTAGTGGTGTTTTTAAATTTTTTTTCTTTCTTTCATTTTTTAAAAATTTTGAATCAATGAAAATCATGCCAGTTAGACAATGTTAGTATGAATTCCAAAAAACCAAAACCCTGCAAATCCAATTTTTTTAACTGTTCTCTTATTTTTGGAATTTTATATACATATTATTTTATTGGATACATAGCTTCATTAATGTTCAAGTACATAAAATCAGAAAATCTGTGCAATAATATGACTGTTTTTACAGAATAGTTGAAATGCAAATATTTAAAATATCTAACAAGGTGTGGAAAAAGCAGCGTGTTGACATTAGGATGAGGCCTGGCAATCGACTTTCTAAAACTGAATCAGATATCTATTCTAACTACATACACAATTGCCTTAGGATTTCATTTGCTATTGATAGATAAGGTATATGAGCAAAATACTAAAGATATATAGAAAATTATTCATGGCTAATAGACAGACCATCCCCAATATTGCCACATTGTATAATTTTAGTGAACACTAACATTCTTATTTTCTATTTACTGACTGGACTTGTCCAATGCAGTCAACCTTCAAATAATTATCCCTTTACTCAGTAAAACATGTAACAAATTTAACTTGTGTATAGCTGTATATTTGTTGAATATATATATAGATATACATTTTAAATTTGTTGAAGTTTATTTGGGAAACAGAACTCCAGATGTTTCTCAAAAAGAAGACATACAAATAAACGACAGATATATGAAAAATAGTTTAGTATCATGAATCAGAGAAGTGCATATCAGCAACACAATGAGATAGCACCTGACTTCTAGAAGTATTATTTATACCAAAAGAGATAAAATAACTGCTGATGTAGACAAAAGAGAGTTTTGTATGCTTTGGAAGAAGTGTAAAGTAGCACAGCAATTATGAAAAGTAGTATTGGAAGTTACTTACAAAATTAAAGACCAAACTACCGCATGATCCAGCAATTCCACTGCTAAATATATCTTCAAAATAAATGAAACCAGTGTATCCTAAAGACATCAGCAGTCCCATGTTCAGTGTAATATTATTCATAAAAGTCAAGAAGTGGGAACAATCCAAAGGTCCCTTAACTGATGGATAAACAAACTATGGTACATACATGCAATAAAATCTTACTCAGCTAAAAAAATGAAAACTCTTCATATGTACTAGCATGTGTGGACCTGTTGAGTCTCATGTTTAATAAAATGAGTCATGTACAGAAAGATGATTGTGGGTAATGTACTTCATATGTGGAATCTAATAAAATTTCTCACAGAATTTAGGAGAAGTTGACAGTACAGTGGTGGTTACAACAGGTTTTAGAGAGAAGAGGGGTGAGTGAGAGAGATGTGGGTGTAAGTTATACTTCAATGTGAACAAGAATCTGGTGTGCAAAGAAGAGTCACATCTAGCATCAATGGGCTACATTTCAAAAATCAGGAAGAAACGATTTTGAAAGAATTCATCATAAAGGAGTAATTAATGTTTAAGCAGTTCAGTTGTGGAGGACCACCTAGATGACTCTCCTTGAATAAAGAGCAATTATCTCAATTTTGACTAAACCTGACCCTATCTCCATGTACTGATATGAACAAAGCTGGCTGGGCCATTTCCTTTTCCTTTTGATTGGCTCCAAGCAAGGTAAATAGGGCTTGTTGAGGTGCTGATGTGTAATCCTTGAAGGTAGGTGACTGTCGTGGTTTCCCCTTTCCCTTACTCCTGAGCTGGGCAAGATGAAGAGCCATCACTCCAGGGCTGTCAACTGAGATCGAGCCTCAAGATAAGAGGCTGTGACTTCTCAGGGCAGAAGAGTTTGTACATCAGAGCCAAAGTACCGGCCCCCGAAACATTCGATGCTACCTCAGTTGTGTTATGCACATTGATCTTTCTGCATATTCTTCTCTTCCTATTTCAGAGGTGCTCTCAGGACCCCTACCTAGCCCAGATCACAGTATCCAAGCATTTCTTGCCATTTTCAGAGTCACTCATCTTCAAGATACCCCATTCTTCATGAATTAATAAATTTCAGACTGAGTCCTGGGTTGAGGCCTTTGTTCCAAAGAACCTTCATCCTGCCTGGAATTAGGACCCTTGGGCTCCCCATAATCATAAATTTGTCTTAGGGTCCTCATTTTTGCCACAGGTTGAACTGGAAGGGATTAATTGGAATCAACTTATTGGAATTCTAATAACTTTTCCATGGGATTACAATTATAACCTACCGATACTGAAATGAGGACTGGAAAGGGTTCTCTGTAGTTACTATACCTAGTCCAATTTAAACATTATACTATGTAAGTGTATATCAAAACATTCTATGGTACTCAATCAGTATGGGTAATTTGTGTTTTATCCATTAATTAAATGGTAAATTTAAGATTAGTGAAAAGCTATGCTATATTTGGTATCTACAGTCAACGTGATGTACAACAGTTGCCTTTGGGTATGTCTATTCTCTGCATATTGTCTACTTTAACATCTCTCCAATCTGTCAGCCCCAAGCACCTCTATTCACAGCTCCTCTGATTGATTTTTTAGATGTCATATGTCACCTGAGTGAGAGCACATTGCATGCTCCTCTCTTTGCCTGCCTTATGCCAACTTACATAATACCCTCCAGGCCCTTCTACACTGCTACAAATTGCAGGATTTCATTATTTTGGGAGGTCACATTTTATCCAGTTAGCATTTAACAGGTGCAAAAGTTTGATTCATGTCTTGACTGTTGTGAATGATGTGTCAGTTAACATGGCAGAGCATGTATTTTTCAACATATCGATTTATTTCCTTTGAACATGTAACAACTAGGGTGATTCCAGGATCATGTTAGAATTCTATTTGTAATTTTTTAAGGGACCACCATATTGCTTTCCAAGACAGTTATTCTAGTTTGTTTCCACCCGAATGGGAATGTGCTTTATTTTCTCTGCATCCTCACAAGCACTGTCTTCAGCATTTGGCAATAGTCATTCTAATAAGAGTGAATCAACATGCTTTTAATTTGCTCCTCCCTGATGATTAGTGGTGTCTTACATTTTTTCACAAAGCTGTTAGCTTTTTTCCATGTTTAGCAGTGTCTACTAATGTCTTTCCCCCATTTTTGTGGCACTGTTTACTACTTATTAAGTTACTTGAGTGCCCTATATATATTTGATATGAATGCCTTAAAATGTATGGCTTGAGTGTATTTTTCACATTTCATAGGCTGTCTCATCACTCTATTGATCATTTTACAGCTATGAGCAAAAACATTTACATTACAACTTCATACAGTGCATATATAATTTATACAGAATATAGGATGCACATTAAATATAATTCATAAGGAAAGAGTTTCTTTACACAAGGGATATTGAAAATAGGCTAATATGCCTAGCATATGTCCAAGCGAAGTAAATTTCATGCTAGCATTTAAAAATAACACACGCATCATAAGTAAAGAATGATTAGTATCTCAAAGGCAAAATTTAGAGAATTGAAATGCTTGTCTCATAACTGTATCAAAAATAGATAAAATAATTCTAAATGTACTCAGGTCATTACATTTTTAGTAATAATTTTCTCAGTGCAGCAATCACATCCTTGTTCCTGAGGCTGTATATCAGGGGATTGAACATGGGAGTCACCACAGTGTAGAAAAGAGACAGCAGCTTGTCAGTTCCTGGAGAATGGCTGGATTTGGGCCTTAGGTAGGTAATGGTAGCGGATCCAAAAAATAGAACCACAACCAACAGGTGGGAAGAGCATGTGGAGAAGGCCTTGGCCCGGCCTGTGGCTGTTGGCAACCTCAGAATGGTGGAAATGATTTTGCTGTAAGAAGCAAGAATCAGCATGAAAGGGACTGCAGCAAACAACATAGCTACCACATAGACAGACGCCTCATGAGCAGATGTGTCCCCACAGGCCAGCTTGAGAATGAGGGGAATGTCACAGAAGAAGTGGTTGATTTGGTTAGAATTACAGAAATGCAGAGAGAATAGCTGGCACGTTTGCCCTATCTGCACTGGGATTCCACCAAGCCAGGAGCCAGCGGCCAGCTGGGCACACCTCTTCGGGTTCATGACCAGAGCATAGTGCAGAGGGTTACAGATGGCCACGTAGCGGTCGTAGGACATCACAGCCAGCAGGAAGCATTCTGTGGCTCCCAATATAAGAAAAAAACACAGTTGTGTGGCACAGCCCAGCACAGAAATGCTTCTATTCTGTGTCCAAAGGTTGAACAGAATCCTAGGAAGAGTGACTGAAACATAACAGATTTCCAAAGAAGAAAAATTTGCCAGGAAAAAATACATGGGTTTATGTAATGCAGAGTCAATCCTGGTTATTGTGATTATGAGGCCATTTCCAATTAGGATAGTCAAGTAAACGATGGCGAACACTCCTGATAGAAATCCTTGGAGGTTTGCAAGGTCAGAAAATCCCAGCAGGACAAAGCGCCTCACTGTGGAATCATTGTCTTGTGCATTTCTCTCTTCAGGCTGCATCTTTGGAAGACACACCCAGAAGTTGATGTTATTTCCCTCTGTATAGCCTTTGTTTGTTTTTATATAAAACAAAGATGATGTGTTTATAAATTTCCCAATTCTCTGTAAGGTCAAAACCTCTGACATCCATGTACTGTGGATTTTTAGTGAAGGAAGCTTTTACTTACCGGATATATGTATAAGAAAAATTTTAGCGTACTTCTCTGCTAAAATGTTTCTCATATGCTTCTTTCTGAGGAGAAAGAATGTCACTCCGAATTTTCACGTGAAAATGCAAAATGCAAAAATGCAAAGTTTGGCTTTATTTTCAGTTGAAATGATGATTATATTCTATTCCTTATTTTCTTTCTTACCAAAGTTTTTTTTTTCCTCTGTGATTCCCCACTTAAAAATTAATTCTATTGCAAATTAGTATTTTGAGATACTTAATTTAGGGAAGAACGTCTTTAATTTTTAAAGTGATTTGGTGATAAGGTAGTCCTAAAGACTTTTTAGCTTTAACATTCTGAATTTTTAGGTTATTTTGTACTTTAAAAAATTTTCAACTGACTTTCAAAAATCCTAGAATGGTATTTCAGTATTAAAACTCTTCATCACAATGGAAGGCTTATGAAATTCCAAGTCGTAAATTTAACTTTGACTTTATACTATAAGTTACTTTAAGACTGCTGCTGAAGAACTAGAATGAGATAAAAAAAATATTAATATCATTTTCCTAACTGGACAACCTCAAGAGTAAAGACACAGTCTCCTTATTCAAAAATCCAGTTTTAGGTAGAAGGTGCAGATCTTTGCCCTGAACACAACCCTATTTATAAGAAGGGCTTTAAGTGAAATTCAACTCCGTGATTTTTACTTAAATCACTCACATTCTCACTAATAACATCCTCATTGCCTTTTTCTACAGAGTTCATGTATTTATTCAATCTGTTCAGTTGTATGTGTTTGTGTAGGTTCCCATATAAGCGTGTTGGTATGTTAGTGTTCATTTTTATCATGTTCTTTTTATCTCTTTACATTTGCTAGAGTTTCTTTGGATATATATTGTATAAACTTTCTCTGTTAAGTTTAATGTATTTGTTCTATAAAATTTGAATTGCTGATTGCTAAGATAAATTTTGAATGAGTTAGGTGATTTGCTTCTTGTATGCCTTGTGTATGCATATGTGTGTATGTGCGTGTGTATGTGTATATGTATGTGGATGTGCTTGTATATTTGCCTATGTAAGTATGTGTATGTGTGTGGATGTGTTTGTGTGCATGTGTATTGCATATGCGTGTATGTGCATGTGTGTATGTTTGTGTGGTAAGTGGTTATGTAGAACTTATGATATATTTTTGGTTTTGGTTTTTAATTTTTAGTGTTTTTTTAATTTTTAGTTTTATCAGTACATGTTTTGCAGTTCATAATGATTAGGTTCATCGTGGGGAATTGGTAGAAGTTGGGGTAAGTAATTCACTCCTGCAGGTACAGCCCCCCCATTATTGTTAATACTCAGTATAAAATTTTCATTTTAATTTTAACTTAAACAAAAGGGACTGCCAGGCATGGTAGCACATGCCTTTAATCCCAGCACTCGGGAGGCTGAGGTAGGCGGAGCATTGTGAGTTCGAGGCCAACTTAGGCTATAACGCGAGCGCAAGGCTGGCCTGAGCTACACAGTGCGACCTTGCCTCAGAAAACTAGGGCTGGGAGTTTGGCTCAGTGGCTTAAGCGCCTGTTTGGCAGGCGTGAGACCATGAGTTCGATCCCTGGTGCTGCAAGAAAGAAAAAAAAAAAAAAAAAAAAAAGGACTAACTCACTGCAAAAGTAGGCACAGACTCACCGTGTGCTAAGAGGGTTAGTGGAATGGTAGATTTCAGCTTCAAAGTGTAGAGAAAAATGAAAAAGGCAACAGTCCATGCCAAACTGGGCATCCTGAGACATTTCTTTAATTGGGAATAGAAATAATGAATAGTAATTGTTACTCAATCTAAAATATCAAATATTAAAGTAGTAAGGATTTGTAAGGTTTTTCCCATAATTATGCAATTACCCAAATGAAAATTGTGTGTTAATATGTAAAAATGTTTTAACTGAAACTCCAAGGCAGAGACAATTATACAAGAGAGAGCATTACTAAAATACAATTTTGAAGCATTGAATCTGTGCAATAGTGGTTTTTTCTAAGTGCAGTATCTTAAAATTGGAAACATATGCCATCCTATTTCAGTACATCTAGAATTAAGAAATAGACACTGATGAAAATGTGATTGAATTGCTAGAATTCATTATATAACCTACACTTCTGTATATCATTTTTGCTCTCAAAAATTGATATTCTCTCTTTCTTTTTCTTGGAACTTCCCTTTCTGTAGGGCTTTTCCCTAACAGTAAGTTGTACTGCATGCTATTTTCCACTGAACAAGTAGCAGTATACAATTGCAAAGGAAATTATAACAATTTCTCAGATAAAAATAATTAAAAAGACTTGCAATTCTATTGAAATCTTTTTTTTTCTCTTTTTTGATGGCAGGGCCTCAAATTTCTATTTATACAATATAACAGCAATTTTAAGAATATTTGACGAAATCGTCTATGTAAAAGGTGTAAAATAAAAAAAATTTGTAATTACTGAAGTCAAGCCAGATTGTACTTACATTCTAAACATGTTCTTGCCAAGAATTTACTCAAATTCTTCAAAATTTTTATTGTTTTCTCTCACTTTTGAAAATATTTAGAAATTTTTATTCCATTGTAAAAAAATAACAGTAGACAATTTAGGTAAGTACAGAGATTTTGTTTTAAGTAAACACTTCATATTTATTTTACTTACCTCTCCTTTAAAAGAACGGTTTACTTTGCTATAGATACTTTTATACTAAAGAAACATCTATCGTCACAGTGAATATACAGCTATTAATCTGATTAAGTTTAAGAAATTACATTGAAGGTAAGGGATAGAAGTCGCTATTGGCACATGCATTTCAGAATGATTTGCTACTCCTGGCAGAATTCTCTAAATATAAACTGAGAACCTGTCACAATTTCTCTAAAATTTTGCATTCATTTGTCTTAACTCAAGAAGCAGAAGTAACGTTGATAGTAGTGGGATGCTTCAGTGATGTCCGTTTAATACTTTGACTCCCCTATTGTAAATGACTCTTGTTTGAGAAGACAATATCTTCACATTTAATGCACGCAAATTGCTTAAATAGGTACTTCACACATTATATCACTTAATAAATATTAGCCACAAATGGATAATGTAAGGATAATAATAATCTTTACTATATTAGCTTTTTAGATTAAAAAAGGATTTCATATTTTGTTTTCAGTGTGTCTAATAATATCAAATATCAGAACTGCTTTGAGATAAAAAATTCAATAATGATTTCTTTTTACATTTTTTTCGGTAATTTCATCTTTTTGCTAATGTTAAAAAAGGGAAAGTTCATGTAAAAACAAATTTGACAATTGTGAAAATTATTTCAGGCTTCTATGTTTGGAATTAGGTTAATTATAATGCTCACCTTTATTGGAGAAAAGACAGGCAATGATAAAGAAGTTTGATTCTTTCATTAAATTTAGGAATCTGTCTCTACTTGTAGCAGAGGGTAACCTCCTTCTAATGTACAGCCTATTCCCAGAGCAGTGTTGTTTAAGTAGGAAATATTCTGTACCCTAGAGGTACAGGCCTTTCCCATGCTACATTTTAACTGAAGGAAACTGTTCGTCCTGCCACTCAAGCACTTAGTATAACAAGCCAAAACATTTTTCACCTACCAATCTCTATAAATGTTTCTCTGTTCATTTTTTGTGGTCATTAAGAAATATAAACACAGAAAATATTCAAATATCTATAACTTCATACTACACATGGTACAAATTAAGATAGTCTAATAGAAAGTCAAAGGTACTGTGGTGCAAATATAATTACCAGTTAAACTGCTGTATTCAGCTAAATTTCTCCATTTTTTCATTAATTTTCTTCAACTGTTGCAACCTAGAATTTCAACTAGTTGCAGCTTGAGTTCTTGATCAAGTACCTCCTCAGACAGATAATAAAGTAATGAAAGTGTCCTGTAACCTCTGCAGACACCTTAAACAAACACATTTAGACTTACTCTTAAAAAATACAGTGGAGTAGGTATTAGGTATAGCTGTGGCAGCCTGGGATGCTCATAAAAATATAAAGATTAATGATTAAATAAATGGAAAAACATACATTGTCATTCAATTCATGTATAAAAACTACCATTTAGAAAATTTATATGTAAAAATAAATAAATAAATAAATAGAAATGGTCTACATTTGCCTATAAATTTTGAAAGATGTTATGATTAATTTATTTTAATTCTAGTTATTAAAGTACATATGCAATATTAATATTCGCTTTAATTTGCATTTTAATAATTGGCAATTTGACAAGCATCTTTAATGTGATTTTTTAATTCATGTATAGAACCATTTATTAAAATAAATATGCCATCTATTCATGTCTTTCATACATTTTAGTAAGTATTTCCTCTCAAGTTGTTGTGTTTAGAGACATCTTCATATAGTCCACGCATATTTACTTTAAGGAATAGATTTGTGATTTACTAAAATTTTATTGACTCTATAGCTGTATTTTCATTCTGTTAAGAATATTAACACAGCTGAGGATTTAGCTCAGTGGCATAAGTGCCTGCCTGGCAGGTGTGAGGTTATGAGCTTGATCCCTGGTACAAAAAAAAAAAAAAAAAAAAAAAAAAAAAAAAAAAAAAAAAAAAAAAAAAAAAAAAAAAAAAAAAAAAAAAAAAAAAAAAAAAAA
>RJWM01032313.1:0-21577 GCA_004363535.1 Dasyprocta punctata | reverse complement strand
TGCACAGATTTTTATTTCTCTAGCTTTAAGAAAAATGTTTGCAGAGTAAAATTTCAACTCTCTACTCAGAGACAATATGACCATTTTGTCTACAGTAGCACCCACTATCCATTAGTTAAGAATGATTTAACTCTGACATATCACATTTTGAAAATGAATATTTATTTCTCAATATATATGTTACCTTTTATGCAGCACTATAGATTCTCCATCTCCACCAAATATGCATTATATGAAGCACAGACTACGCAGGTTTTGAGAACACTTGCAAGGATTGGGCCGTAGTACACATTCAGTATATATTTGCTGAAAGCGTCTTTTCTGGTTAAGATGCTGTCTGAACTCTTGTGAGACTGGTAAATTTGGTTCATGCCTACTCCAGGATACATGTTCCCACTGACATAGAAATAATTGAAGATATTTCTTAAATTTTAAATGAAATTTGCACACAGCAAAATTGCATATGGGAATGATGCACAGGGGAGTTGCAGGTGCATTACTTCCTTCTGAAGTAGGCTGATACACAATCAGTAGACAGCAATGAAGACAATTCTAAGAACCTAATATGCCAACTTTTACAACTGAATTTCATTCCTTTTTCTTGAATCTTTACCTTTTTTCATGTTTATAGGGAAATCTTCAGTTTGTCATCAAAACTAATGAAAATAGATCCTTAAATGATTGTATTAATTCCAACTTAAAATACTAGATTCCATTTTAATTTATGTTGCTGGATAATTCTTTTAAAATTTCAAACAATCAAGATCATAATAAATTAGCTCTCATAGCACAAATCTTTTGCACGGGCTCCTAAATGTTTTTTGTTTCATCTTTATTTATGTTGATTGCCATAACACAGACAATATTCTGAAGATACAGAAACTTTCTGCTTTAAATCAAAACAGAGTGGAATCTTTCATATGAGCAAGTATTTAAAAGGAAATAATTTTAAAGTCTCTGAGCTATTTTCTGAAATATCAATACGACCATGTACAATTAAGAAAGTAGTCACAGAGAAGTGTCTGATAAAGATCAATGCAAGTAGTACCATAAGTGGCTGTTTTGGAAATCAAAACTAAGTTGACTTCAATATTAACTCAGAGACAATAATTTTGAGCACTACCTATTGTTACTACCTTAAGTATTTTAGATACGAAAGTACTGCATTCTAACTGAGACAATGTCAAACAGTGTGTGGCATAGTCAGATAAAATGATCACAAATATCAGCATACTACTTTGCTTTCATAAGTCATAGAAACATGTTAAGGGAACACTTGGTTATTTTAGAAATTGAGAGATGTTAAGACTTGGAGAAAACGTTCTCCGATTCTCTTGGTCTGTATGCCATAGATCATTGGGTTCACCATGGGCGGAACAAGGAGATAGATGTTTGCCACAAATATGTGAATGTGAGGAGCCACTTTGTGCCCAAACCTGTGAATAAGGAAGGAGAAAAACGTTGGGGTATAGGCTACTAAGATCACACAAACATGGGATCCACAAGTGCCCAAGGTCTTGAATCGAGCAGCCTTGGATGGAAGATGGAATACAGTGTAAAGGATAACAATGTAGGAACATATAATTAACATTAAATCTAATCGACCAGTCAGGAAGGCAACAGTTAAGCTGTAAATTCTGCTGATCCTGGTCTCTGCACAAGCCAGCTTGATCAGGGCCATGAATTCACAGTATGTATGATGAATGACCCTAGTTCTGCAGTAAGGAAGCCACCGAAGCATGGATGGTTGAGGACTAAAAAGCAAAGCCCCACGAACAACAATACCTAGTCCCATGTTCCGGATGACTCTGTGTGTCAGAATAATGGAATGTCTCAGAGGACAGCAGATTGCTACATAGCGGTCAAAGGCCATAGCCAAAATAAATCCTGAAGCCATGCTACATGGTGAATGAATGAGAAATACTTGTAAAGGGCAGGCTTCAAAATAGATCTTTCTGTCATGGAACCAAAAAATGCTGAGGATTTTGGGCATAGCAGTAGTACAGATGATTAGGTCAGCCACAGAGAGCATACAGAGAAAAAAGTACATGGACTCATGCAGGTTGGAATCTGTTTTAATAATAAAAAGAATAGAGAAATTTCCCAAGAGAGCACATAGGTAAACAAGACAAAAGGGGATTGATAACCAGGGGTGGATGGCTTCCATTCCTGGGATGCCAAGGAGAAGAAAAGAACTGGGATGAATATTACTATTATTTGATAATGGCATGGTCAGTGTTACTGGGTGTGTTCAACTGTAGAATCATGGAAATTTTTTCATATTCATCTTTTTATTAATATATTGATGAACATACTAATTTACACAAATTACTTGAGAAATACTTTTTACTTCAAAGGTAAAAATCATACAGGATCTAATACCTGATATTTTAACTTTAGAGATCAACATTCTAAGGGAGAAAATGGCACAAAGAAATGTTTATATTTCCAACTCATTATAGCATTTACATTTACATAGGCCAGTTGTTGAAATGATCCAAGAGTCAGAGAAATTATTCCACTTGTATTAATCAAAGTTTCAGTAGAAAGATTAATTTTTGTTCTGAAGCATTCTGGACCTTTATACCAAACAAATGAAAGATAAATATTACATAATCTCACATATATGATATTTATCAAAATTAAATTCATAGAAATACAGAACAGAAGATAGTTACTGGAAGCTTGGGGTTTGGGAAGATGTTTTCACTTGTTTATGTCTGCCTTGTGTTTAAAACAAATAAGTGAGTCCATCGTGGTAACTTGATAAAAGAAAATTCCTGTGTGTTATATTTACTTTGATTGTTCAAAAGCAACCCTTCTTATATGTCTTAGCAAAATGAAAACTTAAGACATTACAAATCAATCTGTGAGCAGAGATTCAAAGTTGCACATCAAGGGAGATGGAAATAATGGATTACTTTTTAATAATTCTCACTTGGAAAATTTTTAAAAATACTATTTTTATACTACTATAGCATTTTATTGAAAAAATGATGCTGTAGTTTGGTATATCATAAATTATTATAACCTTTCTTTCCTTTTTTATTCATCTCAAACTACTTTCTAATATTTTTTCATAGACACTTAAAGCATATTTTTCTATTACTTCTAAACACTGTAATAATCATTCAAATCTTCAAATATGTGCAAACTTTACAAGGAATATTTTTGTTGCATTTGAATTTTCATAGTCGAATTCAAGCCTTCATTGAATTGTTACAATTTAGAATTTATTTACCAAAAAAATTCAAAAATATTTTAGAGTGGTAATGACATTATAGAATGAAGAAAACAAATATTTTTTTCTTACTTTTTTTGAATACAATTTATGTCACAATTAAAACATTCCAGACTGTGAAGGAGCAGCAACATTTTCTAAAGCACTGTACTCTCTTGATTTGTCTCAATGCTAATATTAAATCAGAAGCTTTTCTTGTAGAGATAACCACCACTCTCAATACCCTTCCTTGTCTAAAGAGTTTCTCTTTGTTCTATTCTTTCCATTGAAAAATAAATAAATTGGAGTGCAGTTTTCAGGGGTTACAGTACATGTTTCAGAATCTAGCACTAAAAAGCTGACTTCTCTCATGCTCAGAAGTCCCACCAACAATTCTGGGATAGTTAATATAGTAGATATAAAAAAAAAACAATAGCAACACATTCTTCCCTTGGAAAAATGTAAATCAAAGCAAGAATTAACAGCTGTACATACAGGAAGTAGACAACTCTTGAAAATAAGAAATACAGATTTTATCAGTATTCAAAAATGGCTAAAGAGGTGAATAAGCAGAAAAGTCTATCTCCATCAGAAAAATGTACAAAAGTTCCAAATATTTTCAGAAATGTAGCCCTCAATATTTACTTCAGGGGTCAGACAAAAAGTATAGTAGAATGAATGGTACCACAGACCAAAAGATGACAAAGGAGAAGAAATAAACTTTTTGATTAATTTTGAATGATCATTGTTCATGGGCAGACTTTTCTTACTTAAAAATGAATAAGAAGACATAATGAGGAAACCCAAAACAATTTTGTAATGAAACTGGCAACTGCCTATCTATCTATTTATCTATCTATCTATCTACCTACCTACCTATCTATCTACTTATCTACTTTTCTGTCATCTATTTATCTATAGATGTGGTACAAGTGCAAGTTTCATTACTGAAGGCATTATTTCCATGAATAAAAGAGAAGTTTTTGAACTAAAGAGCAATATGAAAAATTAGTTAAAACACATCCATGATTTTGTAATTAATTATGCTGTTTAAGATGACTTCAATTAAAGAGCAAAGTTGAAAGGAAAAACCTCTAGAAAATTATGCTCTGGAATATTATATAGGAGAATGTGTGTCATCTACATGTCATAATTTCATTTTTTATCTTTGCAGTAAATGTAAAACTATAATATTGTTACTTTTTGGCTATTGAAAGACATAATCAACTTATTCATTTATTTATTTATTTTTGGTACCAGGAATCAAACCGAGGACCTTGCACTTGCCAGGCAGGTGCTTATGCCACTGAGTTATATTCCCAGATGACAACTTTTAATTAAAAGAAATTTAAAAAATTCTCACAATAATCCTTAGAAGATGAGTGGGATTTATGGCAACAATAAAAATCAAGAACCATATGCATTTTAAAAGGGACCCAACTGACAGAATTCTACCAAGATTAACAAAAATTGTAAAGCTAAATTAAGCAAAATTTGGAAATGAAAACAACATATACTTTATTTATTTGTGAAATTCCACATTAAAAGTTACCTGGCTTATCAACTTCGTAAGGCTTACAAACTCTCTTTGTAGAGGTTCTGAAAGCCTGTAGAGGTTTTCTTTTCCCGTTCCTGAGCCCTCAGTCTCACCTTCTTTTGCTTTTCACTTTCCTTTGAAGACTTTGGACCTGGGGTCTGGATTCAATGCCATCAGAGCTTTTGTAGCGTGAGATGAGAGCAGGAAGAAGCCAGGCATACTGCAGCCTAGCTGGGCCACGCCAATCGCATTCCTGGGTAAGGAGAACTGGAGATGAGTAAACTCATAAGGTTTTTCTCTCTCTCTTCCCAGGGATTTCACTCTGTCATTCCCTAGAATTCTTCACTTTCAGCTCTATGATAAGTACCTTGGAAAACCTTACTTACCTTTGAGTCCTTTGTGCATATTAAATGCCAGGAGTTCCTGCTTCCCTGAGGTCTAATAAAAAAGAAAAGTAGGATAAATACTTTCAGGACTGCTGTTTTTACTGATATTTCTTATTCTTAGAAAATCTCCCCTGCATGACATATCTTTCCAAAGGGCAAGCAGCAATGAAAGCTGTAAAGATAACAGGGAAAAGGCAAACCCTAAACTGAAATACGAGCTAATGGTTGAGAAATACCGCAGCTAACACAGACCATGTATTCATAGATATAAGAAAAATATTTAATTTTGGGAATATTATATGGTCCCTTTTCAATTTAAATGACAAAAGTTCCCTTACAGAAGGCACTAATCACCATCTCATAATTTCTTATCCCTCCTGTCCTGGAAAACTCATTCTAGGTGCTGAGGTTATTCTATTTTCTGATTTCCTAGGCCTTGAGGGTCACCTCTCTATTCCTGAGTGATGATGTTAAGATGACCCTGTCATATTTAACCATACTTTTCTTGTATCACCAGAAGCACAGCTGTATCTTTGTTATAATCTGTTGCTTTTTCAGGTGATATCAACTCTACTAATAGTTCAAGACCTGCAACCTCCAGGGACCAAGAAAGCCTGCAAGTGTGCATTGACTCCCTGGAGAAGCAAACAAGCCACAGTGGAGACTTTTGAGTAGAAGGTAGCACCAAATCTTCGCAATTTCCCTTTCGTCATTTTAAAATTAAAAATCAAAGAAAAAGTGAGAGAAACAATTTCTTTGATGCAATCTGTCTGAATTCGTTATTGGGGACATAATAGTTGGTCAAAATAATTAGTTTAAAGACATTATTTCTATAGTAAATTCTTAGAAATTTATGACTACTTTAATTTCATGTAATTTTGACTTTGTTGATTATATATAATTCCTGTTTTATTTAAAAAATGAAATACAATAAATCCCTTTTTTGTGATGTTATAATTTTCATTGTTGAAACTTTAAAGTCACAAAATGTATTACTGATTTTACATTCTACAACTCACTTAAGCATTCTCCAGTACAGAGTTTAATGTGCTTACTCAAGGAAGGCAATCAAAAATGCTTTGCATTCTGAGGGGTAACAACTGAAGAATTCACCTGTTTAATTCCTGGTGTTGAAAATCATCACTGTGCAGACTTCAGGCCAAATTTTGAGTGTAAAGTTATTATGTTCTGGTAGAAGATACAGACATTTATTCTAATTTAAAATTTTGTTTTATATATTGGTACACATTGGTGACCCATCATAAATGCACTCATCTGAGGAAACTGGTACACACAAACTATGGTACAGACAAACTACAGTTGAAAAAGCTCTCACCCTATAAACCAAGCCCTTTGTTTAAAAAAGTTGAAGAATGAGATTGTTGAGAGAAAGGTTAAAAAAGATGTGTTTATTGGAAATACGGAAGAAAATAAAAAAGCTCCCTATAACCATGACTGGTGTTCCCAGGAAGGGGGGTATACAAACTTTTTGTTCAGAATCTTTTGTGGATGGACAGAGCACAGGAATCTGCTCAGCATCTCGGAGCCATCTGTCAGAGGTGGACCCATGAGACTCAGATCCTTAAAACTAGTTATTCAGTGTGCAGAGTTAAAAGGAAGCCAATTTTAAAAAGCCCTGATTGTTTTGCATTTCTAAAATCCTGGGAATTAAATCCTATATGTAAAGGCGGGTTGCATGCTGCTTTCCCTGAGAAACACTTTATAAGCCAAAGACTCAGTTTCATAGCCTATTTTTGTTGAATTCTTAACAGTGTAGGTGACCCTTCCAACTCCACCTCTGTTCTTTCTGTTGGTGGCTGCCTATTCATAAAGTAAATAATTATACTACTTCCTACAATATTTGAATCCTTTTAATCAACTCAGTGACATTTCAAAGCTCAGATTGCTTATTTGTAACATGGTTTCCATTGATCTCACACAAATATTTATTGGTTCAAATATGATAATAAATACATACATAATTATCAGAAGTATGAAAATACTCATAGACACTATGATATGATTATGAATAATAAACAAAATTGGGGAGTGGACAATAGAGACAGGGTTCAAAAGATGGAGGGAGCAGGAAGGGAATGGAGGGGGAAGGGATGAGAAAAGAATTAAAATGTATTATGTATATGTGCCAATTCCCCAGAAGGAACATAAATTTCATGTACTGAAAACGTGTACTAATAAAAACTAAAAAATAAGTTAAAATTCTTTGTAAAATCTCCATTAAAACTTCAGTAACATTATTACACTCTGGCTGTAGTTTTGTGTACTGTATTGACTGGAGTAGGGAAAGTGTGTACCCTTGCCTTGTTCCTGATTTTAGAAGCAATGCTTTTAGTCTTTTTCCACTTATTTTGATGCTGGCTGTGGAATTATTGCTAATTAATTTGAATTAGGTTCTTTTCTCTACCTATTTTGGTCAAAGTGTTTTTATCATGAATGGATGTTGGATTATGTTGAAGGTTTTTGTATCTATTGAAATGATCATGTGCTCTTTATCCTTAATTCTATATATGTATTGCTATTGATTTATGTATTTTATGATTTTTGCATCCTGGTGTGAAGCCAACTTGCCCTTGAAGTGTGATCTATTCAATGATTTATTGCACTCTATTTTGAATTGTCTTACTGAGGAAATTTTGATTCAGGTTCACTAAGGATATTGGTCTGCAGTTTTCCTTTTTGATGAGTCTCTTTCTAGTTTTGCAAATATTTTACCCAGTATGGGGGGGATATGGTCCCTTTCCAGAAGTGGTTTCTAGATTCTTTTTGTCCTGAACAAAGAATTCATCAACATAGGTGTGAAGAATGGCAAGATTTTACATTTTTACATTTATTGAAGTAAAGAAAAGCAACATGCTTTGTAGTATGAGTTTAAACCCACTGAAAATAAGAAAAAAAAGTACCAATCTTCCGAGTGAGAGCAAACCACTCTGAGAGAGCACAGTGACCAAGAGCTCAATGGCAGCCATCTTTTCTATCTCCCTCTCTTCAGGCTAGCATCAGATCTAAGCCATCCTATCAATGAAAAACCTGCTTGGGCTCTCCTGAGAAGAAAGGAGATAGCACAATGATTGGTTCCAAGGGAAGAGCTGTTCTTTGATTGTGTCCTAGAACTCTGTGATTAAGAAGTTATGCCACTTCCCCAGCCAGCTTGCTATGCCCTAATCATCTGCCTCATTAGTGTAATACAGACTTCATGGAATGAGTTTGGCAGTGTTTATTCCCTTTTAGTGTCATAGAATGTGAGGAGTGTTAGTGTTAGCTGTTCTCTGAAGTTCTGGTAAAATTTAGTGGTAAATCCATTAGGCCTTGAGACTGTTTTAGTTGGTAGTGTTTAATAAGCCCACCAATTTTATTGTCAGATATTAGTATATTCAGGGTTTTTACTACTTCTTAGTTCAACTGCAGTAAGTCCTGTTGTGACTGTGTTGTGTCTGAGAAGTCTCCAAATCTGAGATGAGAAATGTAACACCCCTTTAACATAGAATGTTTCAAGGTTCATTGACTCTTGTTTCAGATAAACGATTTTTGGGATGTTTCACTAAGTGGCACTGGAAGGTTTACAAGGCAGAGACTTTAAGACCCACTCAGGAGATGATAGATAGTGTAACTACTGAATATTCTGAAGTGGTAGTAGTTGCTCACCTTTTCTTATATTTGTCAAATGTATTCCAAGGCCATGTCAAAAGATGGGCCATTAGAAAAGCAGTTATGAGTTGCAGAGGCAATTCATGAAGGTTTCAGAATTAACTAGAATCAACAATATTCATAGAATAATATTAATAACACAGCAAAAGTCTAGGCTTGTTGCAGTGTAGTTGTATATATAAATTAACATTGGTGGAAACTACAAAAGAGAAATTCCAACCCCTATAGCCGAAAGTGGATACTGAGTTGTATATTTGTTTCCATTAGATGTTTGAGAATCTCTGGTTCCTATGGAAATGAGCTTGGATTTAATTATCAACCTTCTTTTTCCACTTCAGATATAATATTTTGAGATATCCTGTTATATACTATTAAGTTATTTCTAAATTGTTTCCAAATGCCCTTATTAGAGGATGTAAAAATCTAATGTAGAGTGATTTGGGACTTAGAATATGTCCTTACTTAATACTATGCAGAAAACTATCAAGTGATGAATTTAAAATTAAATAAAACCAAACATATTAGAAGAAAACAGAACACAGTATAACCTTAGGGAAACAAAATATGTTCTAAATTCAGAATTAATAAGCATAGCTTGATAAATGACTGCATAACTATCAATTATTTTAATGATTACACAATAATATAACAGAGTGGTGATTTTGATAACTTTTCAAATGTTTCACAAAGTATCATTTTCTGATATATAACTAATAGCTGAACTAAATGGTAAGAGTTAAGAAAACATTGAACAAAGGAACACAGATTATCTTGTGCATATTTTGTATATTTTGTCTTTTTAGGCATCCACATTTTTTATGTTAAGTAAATCATTCCTTGACACAGTCTCATCATAGTCTCTAATTCTTGTATTAGATCATCTATTTCATTCTCTTTCACTGAGATGTTAGGCTACAAGAATGTTCATCACTTTATCTCCATCCCGTTTTGTGCGCTCTGAATAGAATAATGGGCCACTTCACAATCCTTTGCATCATTCGTATTTTCAGAAGTCTCCAAGAGACCAATGTACTTGCTGGGCTGTCCCAGTTATGCTTTTCCTCACTGACAGAGGTGTGTCTATCTCAATCATCACTGAAGTATTAAATGATTCTCTGGCTTGATGCGAGGGAAACTGCTTGCATAGTCCAGATGTACTTTGTTCAAAGAATTTTTTGATGATGGAGTCACATGTGCTCCTAGCTATAGATTTTACTGATATGTTGCTATATATGATTTTTGATGAACTCCAGCAATCTTATCCACAGTGCTTTATCTATATAGAGACCTTCATCATAATTAGGTGCTCCATTTTTTTTTATTTTAAAGAGTATATAACAGACTAAAACTAATCAAAACAAACCAGTGTAAGAGATACAGGACTTCAAAACATTATGAAATCAACAGTAGTCATAATGGCTTTTGATGTCATCAAAATAGCTGCAGATAACTTCAGACATAGTAAATATCAACCAGAACAGAATAAGAATAGAATAGAAACAGTAACAACAACAACAAAGAAAACAATGAATGTGATAAAGGATTTCAAATCAAGCCATTAGTAAATACAAAATTGCTACCATAATATAGCTTGCTATCCTTGAAATAGCTTCTCCTGCCATTGGATTTAACATGATCAAACAAAACAAAAGAGCATAAAACCCAACGTAACAAAACAATGCAAATGATATAGGATCTCAAAACAAGACCATAGGGAATCGACAATGGTTGCAACCCTCAGAAGAAGATCCCCTCTTAGAGGACATATGGCTTAGCGATATCCTCTGGACCTATGGTCAGATCACTGACCCTGGACCTGCAATGTTAGTGAAATACCAAAGCACCACAGGCATCCAATTGCTTTTCACCTTGATAGTTATCATCACAGCCTGTGTTTCTCCAGATAAGCCAGTAGATTATGGAGTGGGTGTGTGGGTGTGTCGGGGATGGTAATTCTTGTTTACCAGGCACCAGAAAGGTATAGGGTCTCACATTTCTCAGCCCAGCCATGGCCCACGCATGGTGCTGGATCCCAGACTGGGCTTGTTTGCTGCTGTGGCCATTGTTCTCTTGCTCCATTGTTTTTCACATTGTTCTTTTTTGTGTGTTCAAATTTTTCCTCCATCACTCCCATGTTTTCGCCTACTCTTTTTGTTCACAGCAAGATGTGACTCATTGTCTTGTGCTGAAAAAACTTTAAAAATTTTTTGTGGCTTGTTTGTTGCAACATTTTACTAAAGTATAGATTCTCTGGAATGATTTTTACCTGGTGCTTTTATCTTCCCTTTATACTAGACAATACATCTGGGGAAAGAAAGTCAAATATCTCAGTACAGGAGCCTCACAAAATTTGTGCTCCTCATTCTATACATGACAATGAACTATCCTCAGTACATTTCTTTGAAAACCATGTTCCTCCTCCATTGTCCACATAACTATGATACATATCTAACCATCAATCCTCCCAGTACTCAACTCAAATGTTTATAGCATCAAGACAAAGCCTATTCAGCAAGCTTTCCTAAAGTTATTATGACTTACAAGTGTTGTTCTTGTTTATTCTTTTTTTATTTTTGATAAGTGTATTATTTCCTATAATTTTGGGCTTTGCAATTCTTCCATCTTGCGTATCTTTAATTTAGAAATTCTTGTTCACATTTGTTGCACAGTCTTTCCTTCACACTTCATAATTCCGCATCTTCCATCTATTAAAACACTGAATTTATGCCTTCCCAGCTTTACAAATTCTGCAACCAAAATATTAATGAGAAAATTTAAATTAAAATAATTTATGTAAGCCAGGTGTGATGGCTCACGCCTGTGATCCCAGCACTTGGGAGGTTGAGGTAGGAGGATCATTGTGCGTTTGAGACCAACCTGGGCTATGAAGTGAGGTCAATGCCAGCCTGAAATGCACAGTGAGACCCTGTCTCAAAATAACAGAAAATAATTTATGCATCTATTTTTCTATTCCGTCTGGAAAAGTAGTCTAGTTTTTGCCTTTCAATGTCAAAACTTGAAGAACTTTAACTGTTCGAAGTTAATAGAAATAAAAAAAGATTTGTAATTGCTAACTATATGATTTCCTTTACATGAGACAAAGTGAAATTCATTCTCCATACTTTGATCCAAATGAGAGACAAACGGATATTTGAGCCTAGAGATGATATGAATGAGAAGGTTACATTCTTCACATCTACTGCATAGTACATACCAGAAAAATATTGGGAAATATATATTCAGATTTAGTTTCTCCAATGAAGAAAACCAAAAGACTAATCAACATTTCACATCAAAGTGACTGTATACGTCTCATGATGTGGGATTAAAAAAAATGTTTTCATTAGCATACTTTTCTTTCAGAAAAAAATGCTTCTGTACAGAACTTAGAAGCAAAATTTATTTAAAAAACAACTACCAACTGTAACTATCTTGGTGTCTAATTAAGTTCCCCAGAAAATAACAGAGAAAAAGTAAATAATCTTTAAAGCTCAGACCTAAATTATACAACCAAATGGAGAATAGTCGTAAAGTTGAGGTAATTAGAAAGAGCATTCCAGAAGAATTTAAACAAATTTTTTTTTGTAAATATGATTTTCAGTGGCCTAAATAAGACATCTCTTGATGAAATAACAGGAAGATGAACAACGATAACAACCAGATTGTATATTAGAATAACACCTGTGTAACTCAAAATGAAGAAACAATATAGAAAACAAATAAAAAATTAAACACTCTATCCAACCTAAGTTAAAAAACTGCTCAGAAAATATACCAATCTCTAGAAACAGAAAAATGGAGCAGACAATATACTGCAGTTACAAAAGTATGCAGAAAAGCAAGACTTTATAAAAATATACTTTAAGGATAAATTGAGTTATGTAAGCAGATTTTAGATTGAAGGGTCTATGCACCCTTAGAGTCAGAGATAATATAAAACTGTGTATATTGAAAGAATAGCATGAGGTAATCCATGGTTCAAGAAGAGGAGGATGTATTTAGAAAGAATTGAAGTAAAATAGTAAAGAAAGTAAAACAATTAAAAAGGTAATAATTGATATGTAAATCACTTTGGAAATCCATTATCTAAATAAATGACATCCTAATAATGAGAAGAACAGAAAAAATAGAAATTGTGGGAAATAGTTTTTTCAATATGAAAAAATACCTACTAACTCATATTTTGGTAAGTTTATTAAACATCATAAAGAAGGATGATTTAAATCCTGTGAAAAATGTTCAGATCAACAAAAAGGAAATACACTGAATCAGTGTCTCCAAGTCTAAATTAAAAGAAAAAGAAGAATGGAGAATTGTAATAAGGTTGAGGTAACTATAAAAACAATTCAAGTAGAACCTAAACAAGGAGAAAAATGTGTAATACAATACTATGTATGCAGTTATACTAAAATATTTGTTTATTAATTCTGCTAATATATAGGGTATATGACTAAACAATTTAGGAAGAATGACAATGGTAATGATATAAACAAAAATCTAAACACAATGTACATCTTCTGATAACTGTTTCTTGTCATGGTTCATAAAGGGAAGTGCTGGCAATGACAGAGTTACAGTTACTGTCTCACATTTATTTTGGGGCTTCATTTCCCTAAGGACTGGAGAAGACTTTATTAACTCATCCTACTTGCTCTGAATTTTAGAAGGGCTCTCTCTTGGCAAGAGGACCTATTTTGGTATGTGTGAGCTGGGAAAAATAAAAGTGAAAGAGATTAGGAAGACTCATAGCAACTTGAGGAACAAAAGACAGGAAGGGCAGGCATCGAAAGGATGAGAAGGATGAGATATATATTCAGAAAAGGCGCAGCTCTAAGATTGGTTTAGGACATAATTTCCATTCATCAGATAAACTTCGTGTCCAAATCAGTATCAATTTCTTTTTGACATGATTTTAGTTAATATCTCAGAGGTCTCCCCTTATACATTTTTAAAAATTTCAAGGTTTTTTTTTTATTTTTAAGAGAAAAAGATAAAAACAATAAAACAGTTTCAAAACAGGCTAGTAGGTGAGTTGCAGCTAAAACTTGGAAACAACCCAAATGACCATCAACCGAAGAATGGATAAAAAAGGTGTGTGTGTGTGTGTGTTTAATATGTAACGGAGTACTACTCAGCCATAAAGGAGGATAAACTGGAGACTTTTATAGGTAAATGGATGCAACTCAAAACCATATTCATAAGTGAAATAGCTCAGACCCATACATGTAAGCATTGTATTGTCTCACTTGTGTGAGAAACTGCATGAGTACATAAAATCCAAAATGTACAATAGATACTGTGAACTGGGAAGAAATTGTTCAAAAGAAAAGACAAACTGTGATGGTGAAAAGAGAGGAAGAAGCAAAGGAAAAATAAAAATACATATTTATACACAAGATAGTGAAGATAGTTATATCGCTAGTTTCTCTTCCTTGAAAAGAAAGGTTTGTGCCTATATTGTTTGGACATGATTGTACATTATACTCTGAATAACTACCACAAAGACAACATTCAAGTCTATGACTGAGCTGCAAAACATTATTCTCCTCTTCTGGAAAATGATGGAAGATATTACATAGTCATATGGACAAATTTGGAATTATAATGCCAAAAAAATAGGAGGTGGACAGTCAAAAATCAAGTGATGCTACAGTGTAAGGCCTTGTTTAAAAATAGGAGAATCAGTAACTAGTGAATACATATAGTGAAAAGATACAGTGTTAGAACTTCAGATTATTAATGTGGCTGCTTGGTTCATATCTCACTCAAGTTCCACTGATTCTTCATTCTTCATCTAGGCAAAACTTTACTTTTTTATTCTGGACACCTTTTTCTTTCTTTAAATATTGGCACTTAATACCATGACATACACACTGGTAGGCACATCACAAATACTGGGAGATGTGCAGAGTAGACAAAGAATAAGAAACCAAACATTTCCTTGCCTATGTTGGGTCTTCACTGCATACAATTGAGATAAAACTGACAATTCTATCCAAACGGCTGGATAGATTGCTTCCATGACATGCTGTTTTTCACTATGAGAGGAGAGTTCAGAGTCTTATTTTTCTCTCCTTTTCACTGTATGTCAAAAGACATTGCCTTGCTGGCAGGAGCATTTTCTGGTTAATATGTGTAAAAATTTATTTTATGGATTCAACCAAGACTTTACTTAATTAACATTTTAAAATATTAGAGCGCAGCAGTATTTGTTAAATGTTTGAGATGATGGGTATTCTCATTTTTCTAATTTGATCACAATACGGTATTTTAATTTGCAGCACAATTATGTGAAATTGTCACTGTCTTCAGTTAACAAAGGAAGCAGTACTGGTACAAAAAAGAAACAAAAAATTCATCTGCCCACAACCAAAAAGCAACCAAACAGTGGATGCCACAGGCAACTGGAGAGCCAAAAAAACAAGGTAGATATAAGTAGGAGTCTCCCTAAAGTCTCAGGAAAATGTCTTTGAGTGACTAGCCATGAATTAAATGACCTTCATGTCAGATATACTCCAGCTTTCAAGTTAATGGAATATTTCCTCCTTCTTGGTGGGGTGATGGGAGATCATAGGATCTGGGAAATGGTCTGAGCTAAGTAGTGAGTTGGTAAAGAAGCACATGTCCTACTTTTAATTGTGAATAAGAAAATGGAAAAGATTTAACAACCACAAAAAGGGGATGAGATCTGAAGATGGTGATAATGAGTGCAATTACACAACATCAGATGTTAGTTTTAAGGCAGACAGGTTGAGGAAGATAGCAGTGCTGTATCACTTCATAGAAGATGTAATTAGAATGCAATTATAATCTGAATAGTGGAAAAGACTGACTTTACTTCTGGAATTTACTTGTTTGATTTCCTGTTTATGGGTCTTTCATTTCTTACAAAATTGCTGTTATTAAACAACTCATTTAAATGTCTGCTGCATGTTCTTAGGAAACAGGAATTTGAGACTCTCAAGGTGTCAGAGTAGATGGTGTAATACAAACAGATGTCAATTTATTTCCTTACAATGAGAAGTAATCTGTGCCCTGTACTGCCCATTCTTCTGCCAGCATTTTATTGAGGATGTGTGCTTCGTAAGCAATGTAGTTGGAGTTTAAGAAATAACTGGTCTTTTTACTTCAGAGATGTATTTTTTGAACTCAGAACACGTGGGAAAAATGTTTTCTTGTTTGGTCTGTGTACAAATCATTTACCGTTGCGTTCAAATGTCAGTAGGGCTATTCTGACCACTGTGTACATATATTCTGTTATTTTATGTTCTCTTTATTTTGTTTTAAATTATGGGTTTCTTCTCAGTCTTTCCAAAGTCATAGTCTATAGTTCAGCATATACTTATGGGCAGAATAATTTTTTGTCTTCTAAAATAAAAAAGGAAAAAAGACTTTTAATTTTTAAAATCAAAGTCATAGACCAGTCTAATAATTAAAAAGTACATATTTTATACTTAAAAATATACTATTTTAATTTAGTCTACCTTAACCTGATTTCACTCTTGGGGGATAACAAACAAAAACAGACTGATGTTATAATTGATTGTTAGAGAAGAACAGGCTTGTGACACAAATTATATAGTTGACAACAGGTGAGTACGAACAAGAGCCATGCTCACTGAGTCTTGTTTGAATGCTATAAATTCTGTAAGTGTATTTTGCTTGATGTTCTGGCACAGTGCAATAAAGTACTAGGTTTTGTCACATAAAGAAATTTAATATCAATCACTGTAGGAGTCTTTTTTTTTCAGAAAAACAGAAAATGACCAAAAATGTTTCTGAGACAAACATGAAGTTAAAAATATGGCATAGAATTTTTGTGTATACTGCTCTCTCTGGATTATACCTTTCAAAGATTGTCCATGTTTAGATGGAATGATAAAAAGGTTTGTAACTGGGAGGCAGAAGTGAAGATCCTATTGGGTATAAATGGATATTTTACAGACAAAAACCAGTAATAAAATAGAGAAAGATGAAGTAGCCACACGGGTTTGGTTTAAAAAGAGACTATTGGTAGGCATTAAATTTTTGTTGGTGTTCTCTCTTTTTCTTTCTTTCTTTTCTTGTTTCAGATTCAGGTCTTACTAATGTCCTTTCCACTGCAGTTTGACTGTTGAATCTGTGGTTGAGCAGTGATCCCCATGGCAACCTCCAATGCCAGCAGCACCCTGTCCTCCACATTCTATCTCACAGGCATCCCTGGCTATGAAGAATTTCACCACTGGATTTCCATCCCCTTCTGTCTCCTCTACCTTGTTGGAGTAATGGGCAACTGCACCATCCTGCATATTGTCCGGACAGACCCCAGGCTGCACGAGCCCATGTACTACTTCCTGGCCATGCTTTCTCTCACTGACATGGCCATGTCCCTGCCCCCGATGATAACGCTTTTCAGGGTGCTGTGGTCCATTTCTAGGGAGATCCAGTTCAATATCTGTGTGGTCCAAATGTTTTTGATTCATACTTTCTCCTTCACTGAATCCTCTGTGCTCTTGGCCATGGCCCTGGACCGATACGTAGCTATCTGTCACCCACTACGGTATGCTAGCATTCTCACCCCAAAACTGATTGCCAAGATTGGTATTGCAGCCCTGCTCAGGAGCGCTATTCCACTAATCCCACTTCTGGTTCATTTGGCCTTCTTCCCTTTCTGCCATTCCCATGTCCTCTCTCATTCTTATTGTCTGCACCAGGACATAATCCGCCTTGCCTGTTCTGATACACAATTTAATGTTATATATGGGATGGTTGTGATTACTATGCTATGGGGTCTGGACTCTCTGGGCATTTTAGTATCTTATGCTTTCATTCTTCATTCGGTGTTAAAAATAGCATCCCGTGAGGGAAGACTAAAGGCACTTAACACATGTGCCTCCCACATCTGTGCTGTACTCATTCTGTATGTGCCCATGATAGGAGTATCCATTGTCCATCGTTTCGCCAAGCATTCCTCTCCCTTCATCCACATATTTATGGCTCATATCTACTTAATGGTTCCACCGGTTCTCAACCCAGTCATCTACAGTGTGAAAACCAAGCAGATTCGCCAAGGAATTTTCCACTTGGTTTTCTCCCCCAAAATTTGTTCTACTTTGATATAGTCTTTCTGCAAATGAAATGAAGATATCAGTTTTCATGTTGTAAATCCATGGTGAATGGTCTCCTCTAAGTATGTCGGAGTCAGAGTTATCAGCAAAAGACTAAGAACCATAAATAAACCTGATGGAGCATGATGAAGAGGACCTGTAAGACACAGTTGGTGCCCACTCAGAGTGGATAGCCTGATTTAGTATGTGGTTCATACACCCCTGTTAACTGTGAATATTTTGCAGAGGGATGTGTTGGGAATCATTGTCTTCCATTTGCTCCCATATCTACTTGTTGAAGATACTTGCAATGACTTTTTCCTTGAATATACCAAACCCACATTTCTTTGCTTTCCTATCATTCTAAAAGATTTGCTATGGAATACTACTACAATGTTGTTACTATTATTGTTATTATAATTATAATTGTTACTATTATTGTTATTATAATTATAATTATAATAACAATATAATTATAATTATATTGTTATAGATGCTAGCAGATTTGCAAACATAACAATATAATTATAATTATAATTATATTGTTATGTTTGCAAATCTGCTAGCATCTTATCTTGGTACAGACATATTGTGGTTCAAGGCAGATGTTATCAACCAACATGGCACATCATAATCACCTTCAAAGGCCTACATACATTCTCTATCTTAATTATCTGGTTTCTTAAGAAACAGAAATATATTATTATTAATCCACTTTATTTTTAGAAATAATTTAACCATCTAAAGATCTGAAATGAAAATTTAAAAGCTGCAGATATTATGACATGCGGATAGTAATTGTGAACATTTGGTTTTACTATATTCAATAGTTTAGAGTAAACAGTACAATTTTATACAGGGAATATAGATCACTGATATGTAAATATTTTCATACTTATGCCAGCCTAAAACAGGAGAAATTTTAGGTAATTTTTATGTAGAACTCTTTTTCTACATATGAAATTATCTTTTCTTATATCTATGAAATTGTGAAGTAAGTGATTGTGTATAGAGTTTTACAATAATAGTTGTTAATTTAGCTGCAATTCTCATGTCTATACTGGCTCAAATAAAGAAAAAGACCAAGGGCTAAACAAAGATGTCAGCAAAGGTTTATGGCTATCAATATTTGTATGGATCATATTCTAACCACTATCATTCAGGAGCTGCAAGAATTCAGCTATATTTAATGTAAAAGTGTTCCTTAACAATTACTTAATATAGAAATGTTAATTAAATAAATTGTTCTTTAAATGACACATCACCAGTTTAATTTTGTTTTATTTTTCAATCCCAGAACTGTCTTGTGGCCACATTTCATACAACAAAGAGATCTCAGAAACTTATAATTAACATCTCACATTTTTGGCATATTAAGTACTCCTGCAAATCTATGGACTTTTATTTGCTTCCTGATCTTAATTCAACTGTGTGTGTTCTCACCACTTTTCATCGTTTTCTTGACTATAATGTTTATTATCCTCTCTTTCAGTACTTTCAACTTTTCCAAAAAAATATAAGCTATGGAAGTCAGAAAGATAATTTTCTCTGTATAGTAATTAGAAATAATTGATTAAAAAGAATATTTGAGAACATGAACATTGCCATCAGTTAATTGTGTTACTAACAATTAATTATGTCTAACCATGTTCAAAATATGACACTCAAGTGCTTATTGAACAAATTCTTGAGAGCAATTGTTCCAAAAAACAGAATTTTTAATGAAATTTTTGCTTACAGGAGTACATTTAAGCTATTAGAACTTAGATTTTTAAATTTTTAAGTCAGTTAAACTATTTTAGTGGCTATAAATATGACATAATTTTGTTTATGAATTATAGTCTACTTCCTTTTACCTCGTAGTTCATTGTCAGAATTACGTTATATTCATGAAACATAACTTATCAAAAACGTATAGAAAATACACATTTTAAAAATTAAGGTACTCCTTACCACTAACCCACATTTTATAAAGAAAAGAGAGATTCAATATATGAAGTAATAAATAAGTCAATGGCAAGATTGTGGTATTATGGATTGAGAAAGTAAGCTTTGTCTTGCTTTTAGAACTTTAATAAGTTATGGAATCCATTCCTCTGTTAAATACCTAGTGCTCTGTTAAATACCTAGTGCTAGCACAGGACGCTCTCCTATCATTGGCCAGAATTGCAACAATATAATTAAAGCACGTGTCACATTTTAATGTGTGCTAATAAACTAAGAGATGTTTTCAGTCACATTACCTTGTTAAATAATTTCATGAGTTTATATTTGCCTCCTGAAAATATTCTCTGCATTTCTGCAGAAAATGTAACTTACCCAGAATCTCAAATAATATACATCAATTTTGTATTCCAACTTCCCCCTAGACAAAAATATCAGGAGTTTGTTTTCACAATGTTCACTGTCATCTTTTGTATAATGTGAAGACCATGTTCATACAGCAGAAAATTTTTTTTGGCAAAACAGAATGAAGGAAACTGTAATAATGCTATCCTTTTTACCATCTAAATGTTTGGCCATTCCTTCTATAAAAAGCACTGTTGTAAAACATTTAATAATTTCACTTAGCCATGCAATCATTCAATCAAATGACTTAAACTTCAAAAATATTTATTTTCAAAAACTGTGGATAGCTACCTGATTACATACAATCTAGAAAAAATTACATACCTTTGTAGGTAGGATGATATGTACGTTTTTTTCCATAATACTCAATTTTACCAGAGAATGTGTAGGTTAATATTACATTACTTATGCACTTTTTTCTTAACAATATGACTGGGAAATATTTCAGTTTTTTTATTAAACAAGAGGTGAATATGTTCTAGTGAACAAATAGACTATGTTGGATGGGTTGTGGCTGTTAGGTTTGTAGATTATAAAGTAGGATCCTGTAGCAAGGAAGGTGAGGGGAGGAAAAGCCAAACTAAAAAAACTACATAAGTTTATATACAGAAGTCAAGCAAATATGGTGCCTAAATATCCTGGCACCATCTTGTCTACTTCATACCAGTAATGTGCCATTTGGAAATAAGAATATTCTATACTCTTTTCAGTGGTTAGGAGTTCTTGGATAGATTTGCCCAGATTGATTCAGACTTCCTATTTGAGCCTGATCATCTATCTTGGATTCTATGCTTCCTTCATGCTTCATTGTTCTTGGATTGTTTTGGTTGGCTAAAGAGCCCCAGTACTCGCATTCTTATTTCTTTAGTTTTTATTCCATAAACAATGGGATTCATTGTAGGTGGCACCAGTAAATAGAGGTTGGCCAGGAGAATAAGGATGTACCTGGGTATGTGATGCCCAAAGCGATGGGTAAAGAAGGAGAAGAAAGCCAGAGCATAGAATATCAATATGACACATAAATGAGCTCCACAGGTTCCAAAGGCTTTTGTCCGGGCCGCCCTGGAAGGTAGTTGGAAGACTGTTCTTAAGATCAGCCAGTAGGAAAGGGAGATAAAGACAAAGTCCAGCCCGGTGGTGAGCAGAGCAGCAGTGAGCCCATAAATACTATTCAGAGTGATGCTATTGCAGGCCAATTTGGCAACGCCCATGTTCTCACAGTAGGTGTGATGGATGACGTTGCTCCTACAGAAGTGCAGACGAAGAATGAGGAGGACACCGGGAGTGACAACGGCCACACTCCGAGTCACCAGAGCTAAGCCTACCTTGCTGA
>RJWM01032312.1:0-21570 GCA_004363535.1 Dasyprocta punctata | reverse complement strand
TCCCAGCAGTGTGAGTGCAGGCAACCAGCACTGGAAGGAGGAAGCCATTTTCCAGTCCTCCAGGGTGAAGAGCACAAGACTTCCCTTGGTGACTGTGTGGCTGGTGACACTCAGCAGCCTCCCTGTGCCACTGCTGCCCAGATGGATGAGGCTGAGGCCCCTTCTCCACAGGTCCTGGG
This sequence comes from Dasyprocta punctata, assembly GCA_004363535.1. Taxonomy (NCBI): domain Eukaryota; kingdom Metazoa; phylum Chordata; class Mammalia; order Rodentia; family Dasyproctidae; genus Dasyprocta; species Dasyprocta punctata. The sequence goes on along the minus strand of RJWM01032312.1, from coordinate 21,391 downwards.
TGAGTCCTGAATTCCTAAGAGAATGGCACACGTTCTCCCATTTCTGTGCATCCAGTGCAAAATCAGGGTGACAGACACAGGACAACCAGGGGGCAAGGTTGAATAGACTAACACCTCACAGCCATCACTGTCATTCGCTCCTGCCAGGCGTCTGTTCATCTGTACAGTTTTGCTTTTTCAAGCTGGAACAGCTGCTGGACTTTGTAGTATTCTTGCTCATTGCTGCTCCTGAATACTGTGCTTTGACTTTTGCTTACTGTGCAAATATCGCTGCACTTGATGCACTCACTGGAGGTGATGTTACATATGGTTCATCCACTCCTAGCCAGCAACTCTGTCTCCTCTGGTTGTTTTCCCCATGCAAGGTGTCAGTTCTCTGCCAGGGTATAAACACCCATGACAGTGCCTGCCAGGATCACGGAGGTGTGTCTGAGCCTTGTCAATCTTCCCTCCTTGATGCAAGCCCTGTCTTCTCTCAGTAGCCCCCGGAATCTTTTCTCCTTGTGGCTCTGTTGAGTTGTCTATCTACACAGACTCAGTTAACAGTCTGCAAAGTAACCACACAGCCCTGAAGCAGCAGCCTGACCACCAAAACCTCTTCTATTATCTAAGGAACTCTGTCCTGTTGAACACCAGCATTCCCTTTCCTTGAAGAGTTTGTTATTTCACATCAATCTCATTCCTGGGCCTCTTTAGTCCACTGAGCTTGGAGACTTCTTGGTGTCTGATGTTTCTAAAATCAGCAGAGGCAATGAGGCCAGTTACTGGGATGTCTTTGGGAAGATGCATGCTGAGCTGGGTCCCAGCATGGACACCAGGACTCTGTGTTGCTGACCTGCCAGAGCAGTGTCCATCTGTCTGTCCACACAGAGTCTCAGGAAAACACTCCCTGTGACTTCTTGCAAAACTTTTCAGGCTTCCTACAACATTGCTCTCCTATTCATCTGAGTTTTTAGAGAATATTGACAACTGTGGGCTTGGCAATTGTGAGGCAGGAATGGTGTAATGTGACCATTCTTTTCTGCTTTTACTTCCAGAAGATCAGAATCACCTGGAGGATGTGGATGCCATGGAGCCAGATGCACCTAGGTAACTGTGAGAATGGAGGACTATTGATGGTAACCACGGTGACACAGAAACCTGGAGTGTAGAACCCACAAAGTCAGATCTCTGACATACTTCCTTCATGCCACCAGGCAGCCACAGAGTATATATTGAAAGTATGCTGCCACCTGTGTGTCCTTTTCTTGCATGGAATACTGCTTTTACTAATTTCTGAAATATCTAAATCAACTGCAGAAGAGCTGTGGGACCATGGGTTTAAATATTCACAGGCACGTGGCCACTTGTTCCCTGTAGGATGAAACTTAGGGATATGGAACTGCCCTCTGCACGTGGAAACTTAGCTCATTGACAGGTTTTCATTGGCAGAAAACTTTGTCCATAAGAAAACACTTCTCAGATACAAGTTCTAGGTGCAGGTGTGTTCAGGAGTTCACTTGCTGTTCATGAAATTGCCCCAAATCATTTATATGTGGGTCTCAAGCATGTGGCACCTTTAAATTGGAAGGGCTCCCTGGGCTGCACTCAGGAAAATCCCTGGCAACATCCTGATTATTGAACAGTACCCTTTTTTTCTTCTTTTTTTTTTTGTACCGGGGATTCAACTCACAACCTCGAGACTGCCAGATAGGCACTTAGGTCAATGAGCTAAATCCCCATTTATACTGCACTGGTTTCCCTCGGTCTTTGGGACACATGGTGTTGTCATTTATGACTATTGTAGCCCCAAATATTGAGTATGGTAATCCAAGTACTGAAATCCTTTCTCTAGTTTTATCACAATCCAAGAAGTTATATTTATAAATCCATTATGATGTTATTGGAATCCAGGCAAATTAATTTCAATGTACCATCCCCAATGCAACCCATGGAGAGAATAAAGATTCCGAGACATATTCAAGGTTAAGGGCAGCCAAGGGGTCCTGAGTCCAATCCTCGTGAGGACATGCGGACAAAGGCCTTCATCCTAGGCCTCTCCCAGAACTTATTTACTAGTGAAGCAAGGAGGTGGCTAGAGGATGAGTGACAGTAAGGATGGCGGGAACTACTTGAGTAACTTGAGCTGGCTAGCAAAGTAGTGAGAAAGGTATCTCTGCAAAATGCAGATAAAGATATGCAGGGGGATCAATTTGCACAACCCAATCAAGATAGCAAGTGGATTGTTTTAGGAGGCTGCTGCTTTAGTTTCTGATATGCAAACTTTATGCCCTGGGAACTCATAGCCTCTTTCTGGAGGCTCATCCCCAGTTGACATTTTTGGAGCTCACTGGCTCTGCCATTCAGCTGTGCTTTATACATTTTACAATGGTCACTATGGGAGGAAACAGGACACTGTCTGATGGCTTTAAAGACTAATACCAGTACCTGCTTCTGATACATAAACTTTTATGCCCTGGGGACTCATAGCCTCTTTCTTGAGGCTCATACCCAGTTGACATTCCTGGAGCTCACTGGCTCTGCCATACCGCTGTGCCTATATATTTTATAGAGATCACTATGGGAGGCAACAGGACACTGTTGGATGGTTTTAGAGATTACATATCAGTACCTTGGCTAGTCTTATTTGCAATGCTTAGGGCCAATTAAAGAGAGAAGGATATATCATAGTCAGCTCTGTATATATCGACATAAGGAAATAAGTCTCAGTATAATCAAAGTTGCAGCAATTGTTCTGAGTTCAAGGGGACCCACTGAAGTTGTCTCCCACATATGACTATGCCTGAAAGGTGATCTCTAATTATGAGTTTTGTCCTCTCTTTTTCCCTATGAATTTCAGATTTTTCACTGAAAATCTAACAGGTATGAAATCAGTGGAGGTATTTCCATAGTGACATTCCATCCTTTTGTACCTCAGGAAGAGTCTCAGAGACCTGCTAACCCAGGATGAACCTGTGAGGGGACAAAGGGTTGAGGAAAGCCATTCAGAGTGGCACAGGCTGGCCAAGATCGTCACCCTCCAGCTCGCCCCAGGTGAGGTGACCACAGGTTGACTCTGCCTTGATCTCTGCTCATCTCACAAGGCTCTCCATGAATGTTACACTGTACTTGCAGCATTTGGGTAGGGAATCTCTGTGAGTGTCCTTTCAGAGGGCTCCTGTCACTCTTGGGCTTTCCCTAGGCATTGGATGTCATAGAGTGTGGTCATGGGATTTTGAATAACAGGGAGAGAGCTCCCATACATCAATGATAGAAGGAAGATGGATGGTGCTGGGAAGGTGCCAGGCTGTGGACACTGTAGGACAGGCCTATTTCTCCTATCCTTGGTGAAAGAAATCAAAGGGAATATAAGCCAAAATGGGATGTGAATCTATTGATCCTGCAGTCTAGGTGCATGACAGGAGTGAGGTGTATCCAGGGCTCTGCAGGTCAAGATCCCAGGAACTTGGCCCAGAGTAATTCAGAGTAGGCCAGGGTCATCATCCCCAAATAGGGACATTTTGTACCTGGGAGCAGCATGTCATCCCCAGACTTTCTCTGGGGCTGACACAGAGGTCATTCAGTACAGTTCCCCATGTGCATCTGAAAATGCTGCACGCCCATCCATGTCCACATGCTGTGTTGGGTGCAGTGGCCCCATGCAGTGACCATCTGGACCTTTCTGAATTTGCTTGCAGAGCCCCACTCTGATGGAGATGAAGAGGAAGAGATGCAGCCACTGGACACCAGGTAACAGTGCATGGTCAGGGATCTTAACCAAGTGTGACAGGAAAGGAGTTGTGTAAAAGTCAAGATCTGGGTTTAGGTGTGACCACACTTTCCACTCTCAAGGGTGAGAAGTGCCCACCAGTGGTCATGGCATCAGTCACCCCACCAGTGTCACAGTGGCCTTTTAGCAAGGTGCTCTGTGTCCTCTGAGGTGTTTAGAGAAGGCGTCTGCCCAGGAGAACTAAGCAGTCTTGGGGCATTCTCACCTTAAAAGTGTACTTTTATACTATGAAAGGATTCCATGCTCATCATCTTTCTGAACCATGGGGCTGAGTTTGTGCATAGCTGAGGCACAGGAAGGAAAGTAGATGAAACAGGCACAGAGAGCCATGTCATGTCTCAGTATTGATGAGAACAGGCTCTCCAGCATCCCTTCCTTTGCCACTGCTAAGATTCCATCCTTTTCCAAGCATCAGGGGTTTCGTCCCTGTCAGGCTATGGTTTCCATCCCATGTCTTATCTCAGAGTTCTGCTTCCTGTCAGCGTGACCTAACTGACAGGTAGAGAACAGAACTCCTGTGCACCGTTTTCTCAAAACCCTATGTTTTTGAGCAGGAGCCCCATAGCCAGGATGCGTGCTGGCCTATGTGAAGATAAATCTCAGGTGATTGTTCCTGTCATGCAAGATCTTTTGATCTATTGCTCATGGAGAAGCTGTGAAATTTTCTGTGTATTTGTTGATTGCATGAACTGTTAGGGAATGGTGAGTTGTGACATCCCTTTGTGAATCTAAATGCTGTAGAATAAAAGTAGCCATGACACACATCATTCCATAGCTCCGTGGGCAGCCAGTGCCTCTTCACATTGCCAACATCCTGTTTGCTGTCCCTGTTCTGCTGAGCTAGAAGAGGGCAGAGGTTGTTCGCAGGTCCCAGCCATTGGAAAAAGCAGGAGTGAGCCAGTGTAGGGGTCTGTGCCTCAATCCCCAATCTCCCAGGTGAGTGCACAGTGAAGACCCATGCAAGTCAGGCAAGTGGTATGATCTTTAGGCCTCCAGGAGGACCAAAATTCTCTGCAGAGTTCATAACTCTGATGGCTGAGACACACTGTCTCTGGGAGGCCCATATTTATTACAACAAGGAAGGGGTTGAAGTGGAAAATGCAGGAAACCTGAGCAGGATCTTGACGGGGTTCAGGGCCCCCTCCAAGCAACAGACAATGCTAATTAAGGAGAACTATCCTAGGAGAAAAATCTCCAGGTGTCCTCAGCTGTGGCCCATCTTGCCCACTGAGGCATTGCCTCACTCTCAGTTCAGCCATGCCCGGGCTGTGCTGCAGCCCTGCATGTGCACTCAGCCTCAATGACTCTGACAAGCTACACATGTCCTGGTATGTGCTGTGCTGAGCCTACTGCAACGTGGCTCTCTTTCCGGTCTTGGTCATGACATCCTGAAGGACCCCTCTCAGGCAGGGTTGGGGTCTTCATGTGATAGCTGAGCACAGTGAGGCTCAGCAAGGTGTCATGCATACCCAGGTGTCCCCAGACAGTGTGCTCATTGAGTCCCAGCCCCCAGGTCTGCCCAAGCTGAGTCTCTGTCCCACTGTTCTGATTCCTCAGTCATCAGAGACAGAGCTGAAAATGGTGTAGGGGTAGGGTTTGGGATTGGGTGCATTTGGGTTGTGACATCTGTGTGTGTGTTTTCTGCAGATGATACAGGCATCTGGGAAACACAGGAGAATGAGGCAACGCAAATGTTCAAGTGAGTATGAAAGTCACAGTTTTGATCTCAGGTGTTTCCTCTTAGATAACAAGTGCAGGATAAACAGGGAGGGGTGTGTATTTCTACCTCTTCCCTGAGCCAGCCTGGGATGGGGACTGTGTTCTTGCAGCTGCTTCTATTGGTTCCCAGCTGCATTACTTCTTATGTTTAATAACCCAGCATCATTCTGCTCCAAGGTGCAGCAAAGTGAGATTTCTCTGCACTTGGAGGAGCTCTGCAATGTCCTGTGGCAGATCATGCAGAGGCTCAGCTCACTTGATTGACTGCAATTCTATAGCTAGAAATAGAACTGGACCTAAAAGAAGCTTGTGTGAAATCACAGTACTGAAAGGTCAGCCTTGGAGGCCCATGGTCTCTTTCATTCAGCAGTACCTCAGCCTCCTGAGCACCCCTGTGCTCCCTGTCAAGCAGTCACCCAGGAAGTGACCAAAGCATGGTGCTTACTTGTTGCCTGTCTTGTGTCATTCTTGCTGTTGTCATATTCTTCAGTGACCCACACAGAGTTCAGAACAGCAAATGGTCATGGCTTTACACACTAACACACACACACACACACACACACACACACACAGGGCCATTGTCCCCTGTGGGAAGAAACTCAGTGAAGCAGAACTAAGCTGTGCATGTGGCATGTTAGCTCCTGGTCAGGTTTGTCACAGACAGAAAGCTGTTCACAGGAACACATTACAGGAACCATCACTGCTAGGTGTAGAGTGGCACAGGAAAATGCTTGCTTGTGTATATTCCCCTGCCGCATAGCTTATGATGTGGTCCCCAAATACGTGTCAGTGTTCCATTGGAAGGGCTCCCTGAGTTCTAAGTGTAAATGTTACCTTCTCTCCTTCCTTACTGATTTCAGATCTGCAATGGAGCGTCAGGCCCAAATGTGGACCCATATAGTTGGTCAAATGGTCAAATGGAGAGATGTCATCCTCTTTGTCCAGTGCAACATCAGGGACCTGCTCTCCCAGAAGCACCCTGTGAAAGATGAGGGGCAGAGCCATCAGTTCCATGCTGTGTGGCACAAGATGGCTGAGCACATCACCCACCAGCTCCATCCAGGTGAGTTGACCCTTGGCCCTAGTCAGTCCTGGACATTTCCAAGGTGCCCCGCTCATGGGAGAGCCCAGCACATAAGCAGTCTCCCAGCACTTCCATTACATCTACATTTCCCTTTGAGTGTCGACACATGTGGATACCTCAGTGGATGAGCGAACAGAAGGAGAGGGGCAGGAAACCACACAATGTCCTCTTGCCTTGCTCCCTGGTGGAGCGGGGCTCCCAGAGAACAGCACCATCACCCAGAGTCCTCACAGCAAAGAGGCATGGGAGGACGGGTGGGTGGAGGGCATCATGGATTTATCCGGAATGCATTGCTTTGTTGGTTATTTTTTAATACATGATCTGCTTGTGCTCCTCACAGCTTGATGTCGTTTCCATCCCAGGCTGCCCTGGAGCTCCTGTCAGTCCTCTCACCTCAGCCTCCCTAGTTGTGGGATACAGGCCTGTGCCACCACACCTGGCCCACCCTGGATTTCTGTCTCCTCAACTCTTAAATAGCCACAAAGCCTGTTGCATGCTACATGTAGAATTCAAATAGTAAATCTCCATGGGTGCATTTAGTGGATGGTGTGAGTCCCAGGCGTAGTTTAGGGGCTTGATATACTAGAATGTGATTGTGGGACAGTGGGGACAGCCACACTCTTGACAGATAAAAGGACAGAACTTTTAGAAATGAGATGAGAGGAGGAAGGTTGAGGACTGGGAGGTCTGTGGCATGGGGCTTCATGAGACAGTGCTGTTCATGTTTTCTTTAGTTAAAGGAGGTGGTGGAAGGTGAGAGCTGTGGTGAGATGTGAAGGTACTGATTCTGCAGCCCAGCTGGGTGACAGAAGGGAGGAGTTTCCAGGCTCAGCTCACCAAGTTCTGTGAACTCGGCCAAGACACTCTATCAGGGTGCCATGATAACCACACCCCACACAGGTACCTGTGCGTGTGGGCACCACCTATTGTCCTCACTGTTCTGTGCAGCCCACAGGGGGCCCATGGAGAGTTCCCGTGCCCTGGCTACACCCTGTGTTTGCCATTAGTCCTTGATGGTATGGTGGCTATAGATGGAGAGATGGGGCTGTGCAGAGGAACTGGAAATCCACATAGAATGAGGACCCATATGGGAGGAAGAGGCATGACAGATGCCCAAAGTGGATTGTAAGGAAAGATAAAAAGGCCTCAGGAGGATGCTGATGTGCAGGGGAGGCGAGGGGCCTAGAGCAATGTGAGGCAGGCCCAGCCAGCCTCATTCACACACTGATCACTGCAGCACTGCTCTAAAATTTCTGGCAGACTTTCCTCAGCCCTCTGTCCAAGCACAGTCAACTCCCATCAATATGGAAGTAAAAGTGATTTTCACAGTGGGGTGCAGAGCCCCATGGGAGGGACAAGTAATGAAAAGATCACACTCTGCATCCCTCCCAGAGATCCATGAGTCCAGATTCCACAGCATCTGGCTAAAGAATGGACCCCTCCACTGCCTCGCTGTCAGCTGCTGTCACACCATATGCAGTGCACTGCAAAGCTGAATAAGCTGGGGAAGCTTCCCTGGGCAGGCACACACACTTAGCCTGAGCTGGACTTGGCTCAGAGAAATGCCACAGACAGTAAGGTGGCACAACACGATTCATCCATCCATTCATTGATTCCTATACCCAAGTCTCAGGCACAACTCATGGTGCAATCCAGGTCCCAATTAAGAAGATTCACTCAGCACATTGAGCTTCTCTTCTCTCTGGGACTATGATCAGGGAAACACATCACCTGCCCCACCCAGGCTGTGAGTTTATGTGGGAGTGGCTTACCACTATGCCAGCTAACTACCTATCACGCTAAGCAACCCAGAGATCCAAAGTGTGCCTCTCCTTTTCTCTCAGAAACGGAGAAACTAAAGAGTGCAGTTAGGTTTGCTTCTTGGTGCTGAGCAGGGAGCAAAGTGGAGTAAGCTGGGGAAGCTTCCCTGGGATGTGCTACTAGCATACAGCCCCTTCCATTCACTCCTTGGTGGGAATTTGGAAGAAACACTTATGGTAAGCTCCAGGTCTCTGTTTCTGGAGCAGATCATTCTCCTTGTGAATGGACACTACTCCTGTGGAGTTCTTCTCAGTGCCAGACAAAGGGAGTTGCGGGCTGTTCCACCACACCAGGGTCACAGACAGGTTTCCTCAACTCACCTTTTAACTGCAAAGACCAAGAAATAAGGCCTGTGCACCGGGAATGCAGAGAGGCACACACCACGGACTCATCCCAAGTGAACACTTTGCTTGCACACACTTAGACTGAGCTGGACTTGGCTCAGGCAAATGCCAAGCACAGTGAGGTGGCACAGCACCATTCATCCATTCCAATATTGATTCCTATAGCCAAATCTCAGGCACAACTCATGGTGCAATTGAGGCCTCAATTCTTAAGCAGATTCACTCAGGACATTGAGCTTCTCTTCGCCCTGGGCTATGATCAGGGAAACACATCACCTGCCCCAACCAGGTTGTGAGTTTCTGTGGGGTTGCTTAACACTTTGCCAGCTAACTACCTATCAAACTAAGTAATTGAGAGATCCAAAGTGTATCTCTCCTTTTCTCTCAGAATCGGAGAAACTAAAGAGGGTGGTTAGGTTTTCTTGTCCATGATTAGCAGGGAGCAAAGCTGAATAAGCTGGGGAAGCTTCCCTGGGCAGTGCTACAAACTTATAGCCTCATCCATAGGAAGGAATTGGGAAGCACCACTTATGGTATGCTTCAGGCCTCTGTTTGTGGAGCAGACCATTGTCATTGTGAATATACACTTCTGCCCTGGAGTTCTTTTCAGTCCTAGTCAAAGGGAGTTGCAGGCTGTTCCACCCAGCCTATGTGTTTCTGTGGGGGTTGCTTCACCCTATGCCAGAGAACTACCTATGGCCCTAAGCAACCGAGAGTTCCAAAGTGCATCTTTCCATTTGTCTCAGATACGGAGAAACCAAAGAGTGCTCTTAGGTTTGCTTCTCCTTGCTGAGCAAGGAACAAAGCTAAATATGCTGGGGAAGCTTACCTGGGCAGTGCTACAAGCATGTAGAACCTTCCATTCACCCCTAGGAGGAAATTGGGAAGCACGACTTATGGTAGGCTTCAGGCCTCTGGTTGTGGAACAGACCATTCTCCTTGTGAATATACATTTCTCCCCTGGAGTTGTTCTCAGTCCTATACAAAGGGAGTTTCAGGCTGTTCCACTGCACCAGGGCTGCAGAGATGTTTCCTCACAGTCATCCTTCTAACAGCACAGACCAAGAAATAAGGCCTGTGCACCCACCGGGATTCTGAGAAGCACACACTCCCAACTCATCCCAAGTGAACAATTTGCTCACATACACTTAGCCTGAGCTCGACTTGGCTCATGGAAATGTCACACACAGTGAAGTGGCACAATGCCATTCATCCATCAATCCATTGATTCCTATAGGCAAGTCTCAGGCACAACTCACGGTGCAATCCAGGCCTCAATTCTAAAGCAGATTCATTCCGGACACTGAGATGCTCTTCTCCCTTGGGCTATGGTCAGGGAAACATGTCACCTGCCACAGGCTCTGTGTTTCTGTGGGTGTTGCTTCACATTATGCCAGCTAACTCCCTACCACCCTAAGCAACTGAGAGAACCAAAGTGTGCCTCTCCTTTTGTCTCAGAAATGGAGAAACCAAAGACTACAGTTATGTTTCCTGCTCCTTTATGAGTAGTTAGCAAAGATAAATAAGCTGGGGAAGATTCCCTGGGCAGTGCTGGAGCATATGGCACCTTCCATTCACTCCTAGGAAGAAATTTGGAAGCAGCACTTATGGTAGGCTTCAGGCCTCTGTTTGTGGAGCAGACCATTCTCCTTGTGAAGCTCCATATCTCCCCTGGAGTACTTCTCAATCCTAGACAAAGGGAGTTGCAGGCAGTTCCACCGCACCAGAGTTGCAGAAAATTTTCCTAGAAATCAGCCTTTTAACCACAAAGAACAAGAAATAATGTCTGTGCACCCACCGGGAATGCCGAGTTACACACACCACCAAGTCAGTCAGAGTAAACAGTTCGCTAATGCACACTTCACCTCAGTTGGACTTGCCTCACGAAAATGCTGAATACAGTGATGTGGCACAATGACACTCATCCATCCATGCATTGATTCCTATAAGCAAGTCTCAGGCACAATGCATGCTGCAATCCAGGCCTCAATTCTTAAGCAGATTCATCCAGGACATTGAGTTGCTCTTCTCCCTGGGGCTATAATCATGGAAACACATCACCTGCCATAGGCTGCATGTTTCTGTGGGGGTTGCTTCACCCTATTATCACTAACTCCCTGTCAACCTAAGCAATAGAGAGATCCAAAGTGCTCCTCGCCATTTCTCTCAGAAACAGAGAAACCAAAGAGTGCATTTAGGTTTGCTTCTCCATGCTGAGCAGGAAGCAAACCCAAATAAGCTGGGGAAGCTGCCATGGGCAGTGCTACAAGCCTATAGCCCCTTCCATTCACTCCTACAAGCGAATTGGGAAACACCACTTATGGTAGGCTTCAGGCCTCTGCTTGTAGAGCAGATGATTGTCCTTGTGATTATACACTTCTCGACTGGATTTCCTCTCAGTCCTAGACAAAGGGAGTTGCAGTCTCTTCCACCACACAGGGCTGCAGAGAATTTTCCACACACTCAACCTTTTAACCACAAAGACTGAGCAATAAGTCCTCTGCACTGGGGATCCAAGAAGCACACACCCACAACTCATCCCAGGTGAACAGTTTGCTCATGCTCAAATACCCTGAGCTAGACTTGGCTCCCACAAATGTCACACACAGTGAGTGGAACAACACCATTTATCCATTAATCCATTGATTCCTACAGGCAAGTCTCAGACACAACTCATGCTGCAATTCAGGCCTCAATTCTTAAGCAGATTCATTCAGAACATTGAGCTTCATGTCTTCCAGTGCTATGATCAGGGAAAGACATCACCTGCCCCAGGCTGTGGGTTTCTGTGGGCACTGATTCACCCTATGCAGGCTCACTACCTATCACCTTATGCATCTGAGAGATCCAAAGTGGGCCTATACATTTCCCTCAGAAACGGAGAAACCAAAGAATGCACTTAGGTTTACATCTCCATGCTGAGCAGGGAAAAAACCTGAATAAGCTGGGGAAGCTTCCTTGGGCAGTGCAACAAGCACATAGCCCCTTCCATTTACTCCTAAGAGGGAACTGGGAAGCATCACTTATGGTACGCTTCAGGCCTCTTTTTGGGAGCAGCCCATTCTCCTTGTGAAGGTACACTTACACTGGGGTTCTTCTGAGTCCTAGAAAAAGGGAGCTGCAAGCTTTTGAATCACACCAGGGCTGCAGAGAGGTTTCCTCGCACTCAGTCTTTTAACCGCAAAGACCGAGAAATAAACCCTCTGCATGGGATTCTAAGAAACACACCCCCCCAACATATTCCGAGTGAACAGTTTGCTCACAATCGCCTAGCCTGAGCTCCACTTGGTTCAGGGAAATGCCACACACAGTACAGTGGCACAATGCCAGTCATCCATCAATCCATTGATTCCTATAGGGAAGTCTCAGGCGCAACTCATGCTGCAAACAAGGCCTCAATTCTTAAGCAGATTCATTCACGACATTTGGCTTCTATTCTCCCTGGGGCTGTGATCAGGGAAACACGTCACCTGCCCCACCCAGGCTTTGTGTTCCTGTAGGGGTTGCTTCGCTCTATGCCAACTAACTACCTATCACCCTAAGCAACCTAGAGATCCAAAGTGTGCCACTCCGTTTCTCTCAGTAACAGAGAAATTGAAGAGTGTGATTAGTCTTGCTTTTCCCTGCTGAGCAGGGAGCAAAGCTGTATAAGCTGGGGAAGCTTCCCTGGGCAGTGCTACAAGCCTATAGCCTCTTCCATTCACTAATAAGGGGAAATTGGGAAGCACCACTTATGGCAGGTTCTGGCCTCTGTGGAGCAGACTATTGTCCTTGTGAATATACACTTCTCGCCTGGAGTTCTCAGTGCTAGACAAAGGGAGTTGTGGGCTGTTCCATCACAATGGGTTTGCAGAGAGGTTACCTCGCACTCAGCCTTTTAACTGCAAAGAGTGAGAAATAAGGCCTCTGCACTGGGATTCTGAGAAGCACAAACCCCCAACTCATACCAAGTGAACAGTTTGCTCATGGAAACTTAGCCTGAGCTTGACTTGGCTCACGGAAATGCCACACACACTGAGGTGGCACATCGCCAGTCATCCATCCATCCATTGATTCCTCTAGGCAAGTCTCAGGCACAACTCATGCTGAAAAGCAGGCCTCAATTCATAAGCAAATTCATTCAGGACATTGAGCTTCTCTTCTTCTTGGGGCTATGATCAGGGAAACACATCACCTACCCCACCCAGGCTGTGTGTTTCTGTGGGGGTTGCTTCACTCTATGCCAGATAACTATCTATGGCCTTAAGCAACCAAGAGACCTAAAGTGAGCCTCTATGCTTCTTACAGAAACTGAGAAACCAAAGAGTGTGGTTAGGCTTGCTTCTCCATGCTGAGCATACCTGAATAAGCTGGGGAATCCTCCCTGGGCAGTGCTCCAAAGTTATGGCCCCTTCCATTAATACCTAAAAGGAAATTCGGAGGCACCACTTATGTTAGATTTCAGGCCTCTGTTTGTGGTGCACACCATTCTCTTTGTGAAGATAAACTCTCCCATGGAGTTCTTCTCAGTCCTAGACAAAGGGAGTTGCAGGCAGTTCAACTGCACCAGGGCTGCAGAGAGGTTTCCTGGCAATTAGGATTTTAAATGCAATGACCAGGAAATAAGGCCTGTGCACCCACCGGGAATGCTGAGAGGCACACACCCCCAAATCATCCCAAGTGAACACTTCGCTCACGCACACTTAGCCTGAGGTAGACTTGGGTCAGGGAAATGCCATACACAGTGAGGTGGCACAATGCCATTCATCCACCCATCAATTGATTGCTATAGGTAAGTGTCAGGCACAACTCATGCTGCCATCTAGGCCTCAAATCTTAAGCATATTCATTCAGGATATTGAGCTTCTTTTCTCCCAGGGACTGTGATCAGGGAAACACATCACCTGGCCCAGGTTGTGTGTTGCTGTGGGGGTTGCTACACCCTGTGCCTTCCAATTACCTATCACCCTAAGCAACCCAGAGATTGAAAATGCACCTCTGCATTTCTCTCACAAATGGAGAAACCAAAAGTGTGGTTAGATTTCCTTCTCCGTGTTGAGCAGTTAGCAAAGCTAAATAAGCTGGGTAAGCTTCCCTGCACAGTACTCCAAGCATATGGCCCCTTCCATTCAGTCTTAGGATGGAAGTGGGAAGCACCTCTTATGGTAGGCTTCAGGCCTCTGTGGAGCAGACCATTCTCCTTTTGAAGGTACTTTTTTACCCTGGAGTTTTTCTCAATCCTAGACAAAATGAATTGCAGGCACTTCCACCACCCCAGGGCTGCAGAGAGGTTTCTTAGCAGTCGGCCTTTTAACCACAAAGACCAAGAAATAAGGCCTCTGCACCCACCGGGAATGCTGAGAAGTACATATTCAAAACTCATCCAAAGTGAACAGTTTCCTGTCGCACTCTTAGTCTGAGCTGGACTTGGTTTGGGGAAATGCCACACACAGTGAGGTGGCACAATGCCACTCATCCATCCATCCATTGATTCCTATAGGCAAATCTTGGGTGCAACTCTTGCTGCAATCCAGGCCTCAACACTTAAGCAGATTTCTTCAGGACATTGAGCTTCTCTTTTCCCTGGGGCTATGAACAGGGAAACACATTACCTGTCCCAGGCTGTGTGTTTCTGTGGGCATTGATTACTGTATGCTGCTCACTACCTATCACCTTAAGCAACCAAGAGATCCAAAGTGCACCTATTCATTTCCCTCAGAAACAGAGAAACCAAAGATTGCAGTTAGGTTTCTTCTCCGTGCTGAGCAGGGAGCAAAGCTGAATAAGCTGGGGAAGCTTCCCTTGGCAGTGGTAAAACCGTATAACCCTTCCATTCACTCCTCAGAGGGAATTGCGAAGCACTACTTATGTTGGATTTCAGCCCTCTTTTTGGGAGCAGAACATGCTGCTTGTTAAGATACACTTCTCCCCTTCAGTTCTTCTCAGTCCTAGACAAAGGGACTTCAGGCTGTTGAACCACACCAGGGTTACACAGAGGTTTCCTCTCAATCAGCTTTTTATCACAGAGACCAACAAATAAGGCCCCTGCACCGGGATTCGGAAAGGCACACACCCCCAAATCATACCAAGTGAACAGTTTGCTCATGCACACTTAGACTGAGCTGGACTTGGCTCAACGAAATTCCATAAACAGTGAGGTCGCACAATGCCAGTCATCCATCCATCCATTGATTCCTATAGGCAAGTCTCAGGCACAACTCATGCTGAAAACCAGGCCTCAATTCTTAAGCAGATTTATTCAGGACATTGAGCTTCTCTTCTCCCTGGGGTTATGATGAGGGAAGCACATCACCTTCCCCCCACCAGGCTGTGTGTTTCTGTGGGGATTGCTTCACTCTATGGCAGTCAACTACCTATCGCCCTAAGCAACCTAGCGATCCAAAGTGTGCCTCTCTGTTTCCCTCAGAAATGGAGAAACCAAAGAGCGTGGTTAGGTTTCCTTCTCTGTGCTGAGCAGGGAACAAAGCTGAATAAGTTGGAAAAGCTTCCCTGGGTAGTGCTCCAAGTGTATGGCCCCTTCCATTCATTTCTAGGAGGAAATTGGGAAGCATCACTTAAGGTAGGCTTCAGGCCTCTGTTTGTGGAGCAGACCATTCTCCTTGTGAAGCTCCATATCTCCCCTGGAGTTCTTAATCCTAGACAAAGGAAGTTGCAGGCAGTTTCACAGTACCAGGGCTGCAGAGAGGTTTCCTAGTAGTCAGTCTTATAATCACAAAGACCAAGAAATAAGTCATGTGCACCCACCGGTAATGCCGAGAAGCACACCCCCAAGTTATCCCAAGTGAGTAGTTTGCTCACACACACTTAGCCTGAGCTGGACTTGGCTGGGAGAAATACCACATACAGCGAAGTGGCCATTCATCCATCCATCCACTGATACCTATTGGCAAGTATCAGGAACAACTCATGCTGCAATCCATGCCTCAATCCTTAGGTAGATTCATTGAGGACATTGAGCTGCTCTTCTCCATAGGGCTATAATCAGGAAAACACATCACCTGCCCCAGGATGTCTGTTTCTATGGGGGTTGCTTGATCATATGCCTGCTAACTCTCAATCACCCTAAGCAACCAAGAGATCCACAGTGCATCTCTCCATTTCTCTCAGAAACTGAGAAATCAAAGAGTGTGTTTATGTTTGCTTCTCCATGTTGAGCAGGGAACAAAGTTGAATAAGCCGGGCAAGCTTCCCTGGGCAGTGGTACAAGTGCATGGCCACTTTCATTCACTCATAGGAGGGAATTAAGTAGCACCACTTATGTTAGAATTCAGGCTTCTTTTTGGGAGCAGGACATTCTGCTTGTGAAGGTACACTTCTCCCCTGGATTTCTTCTCATTCCTAGACAAAGGGAACTGCAGGCTGTTGAACCACACCAGGGTTGCACAAAGGTTTCCTCTCAATCAGTCTTTTA
The DNA here is from genome assembly GCA_004363535.1 of Dasyprocta punctata. NCBI lineage: Eukaryota > Metazoa > Chordata > Mammalia > Rodentia > Dasyproctidae > Dasyprocta > Dasyprocta punctata. The sequence goes on along the minus strand of RJWM01032312.1, from coordinate 5,243 downwards.
ACCTCAAAGACTGAGAAATAAGGCCTCTGCATGGGATTCTGAGAAGCACACACCCCAACTCATCCCAAGTGAACAGTTTGCTCATGCACACTTAGCCAGATCTGGACTTGCCTTGGGAAAAAGCCACACACAATGAGGTGGCACAACACCATACATCTATCCATCAATTGATTCCTATAGGCAAGTCTCAGGCACAACTCATGCTATGATCCAGGCCTCAATTCTTAAGGAGATTGATTCAGAACATTGTGCTGCTCTTCTCCCTGGGGCTATGACCAGGGAAACAAATCACATGCCCCACCCTGGCTGTGTGTTTCTGTGAAGGTTGCTTCACCATATGCCAGCTAACTACCTATCACCCTAAGCAACCAAGAGATCCAAAGGGCATCTCTATGTTTCTCTCAGACACGGAGAAACCAAAGAGTGTGTTTAGGTTTCCTTGTCCATTGTGAGCAGGGAGCAAAGCTGAATAAGCTGAGGAAGCTTTCCTGGGCAGTGTTACAAGTCTATACCCCTTCCATTCACTTCTAGGAGGGAATTGGGAAGCACCACTTATATTAGATTTCAGTCCTCAGTTTGTGGAGCAGACAGTTCTCTTCATGAAAGTTGACTTATCCACTGGAGTTCTCAGTCCTACACAAAGGGAGTTGCAAGCAGTTCCATGGCCCAGGGCTGCAGAGAGGTTTCTTTGCAATCAGCCTTTTAGCCACAAGACCAAGAAATAAGGCCTGTGCACCCACCATGAATGCCATGAATCACACACCCCAAACTCATCCCAAGTGAACTTGGCTCAGGGAAATGTCACACACAGTGAAGTGGCCAATTGCCATTAATCCATCCATCCATCCATTGATTCCTATTGGCAAGTGTCAGGCACAATTCATGCTGCCATCGAGGCCTCAATTCTTAAGCAGATTTATTCAGGACATTGAGCTGCTCTTCTCTCCAGGGCTATCATCAAGGAAACACATCACCTGCCCCAGGCTCTGTGTTCTTTGGAGGTTGCTTCATCCTATGCCAGCTAACTCCCTATCACCTTAAGCAACCAAGAGATCCAAAGTGCACCCCTCCGTTTCTCTCAGAAACGGAGAAACCAAAGGGTGACGTTAGTTATGAGTATGGTCTCAAGTCATGTCCATTTACTTATAAAAGTCTCAATGCAATCTTTCTTAATAGCTGAGTAGTACTCCATTGTTTAAAAATACCACATCTTTTTTTATCTATTCTTTGATTGGTGGGTACTTGTGTGTTTCCAAGATCTGGCTATTACAAATTCTGTTGCTATAAACATGGGTGCAAAGATACGTCTTGAGACCATATTCATAAGTGAAATAAATCAAACCCACATGTGTAAATACCATATTGTCTCCTTAGTGTAAGTAATAGAAACAGTATATATCATCCAAAATCTACAATAAATACTATGTAAGGGTAAAAAACATTTCAAAGAGCAAAAGGAATTGGGAAGGGAAAAGAGGGAAAGAGGAAAGGGAAAAGGAAAAGATATAAATCTGTATATATGTATATGTGAGATAACTGAAATGAACTGCTGAATGTACTTGTTATTGAGAAAGAACAATTAATACTCATATGATTAGATCACTTTTACATGTCTATATCTGTTGATGTAAACAACCATTTCGAAGATAATGGTACCCAATATTGCAACCATTGTCAAGTTTCTAACATCCTGCTTTGTAAACCTGTAATATTACTGTTGTGTGTTTACTCTAGTCATTTGCTAGACTCTTTTGCTTTTTGTCTTTGTTGTATGTGTCTTTTTATTTTTCTCTGGAAAAAAAAGAAAACAAAGTCTGTGCTTAGGTTGGCTTCACCGTGCTGAGCACGGAGCAAAGCTGAATAAGCTGGGCCAGCTTCCCTGGGCAGTGCTACAAGCATATAGCCCCTTCCATTCACTCCCAGGAGAGAAATGGGAAGCATCGCTTATGGTAAGCTTCAGGCCTCTGTGGAGTAGACCATTCTCATTGTCAATGTACACTTCAGCTCTGGAGTTGTTCTCATTCCTAGACAAACAGAGTTGCAGGCTGTTCCACCACACCAGGGCTACAGAGAAGTTTCCTACACTCAGGGTTTTAATAGCAAAGACCAAGAAATAAGGCCTCTGCACCGGGATTCCAAGAAGCACACACCCCCAACTAATACCAAGTGAACAGTTTGATGAAGCACACTTAGCCTGAGCTGCACATGGTTCAGGGAAATGCCACACACAGTGAGGTGGCACACCAGTCATCCATTGATTCCTATAGGCAAGTCTCAGGCACAACTCATGCTTAAAATCAGGCCACAATTCTAAAGCAGATACATTCAGGATATTGACCTTCTCTTCACCCCAAGGCTATGATCAGAGAAACACATCTCCTGCCCCACCCAGGATGTATTTTTCTGTGGGGATTGCTTCTCCCATGCCAGCTAACAACCTATGGCCCTAAGCAACTGAGAGATCTACAGTGCACCTCTCCATTTCTCTCAGAAACAGAGAAACCAAAGAGTGCAGTTAGGCTTGCTTTTCTGTGCTGAGCAGGGAACATAGGTGAATAAGCTGGGGAAGCTTCCCAGAGTAGTGCTACAGGTTTAGGGATCCTTCCATTTAGTAATGGGGGGAATTGGGAAGCACCACTTATGTAGGCTTCAGGCCTCTGTGGAGCAGCCCATTGTCCTTGTGAATATACACTTCTTGCTGGGAGTCTTCTCAGTCCTAGACAAAGGGTGTTGCAGGCTGTTCCACCACACCAGGGCTGCCAAGAGGTTTCTTCACACTCAGTCTTTTAACCACTGAGACTGAGAAATAAGGCCTCTGCACCAGAATTGCGAGAAGCACACCCCCCCAACTCTTCCCAGGTAAACAGTTTGCTCATGCACACTTACCCAGAACTAGACTTGGCTCGGGGAAGTGCCACGAACAGTAAGGTGGCACAATGCAATTCACCCATTCATCCATTGATTCCTATGGGCAAGTCTCAAGAACAACTCGTGCTGCAATGCAGGCCTCAATTCTTATGCAGATTCATTCAGGACTTTGAGCTTCTCTTCTCCCGGGGACAATGATCAGAGAAAGACATCACCTGCCCCAGGCTGTGTGTTTCTGTGGGTGTTGATTCACCCTAAGCGAGCTCACTACCTATCTCCATAAGCAACTGAGAGATCCAGAGTGGGCCTATCCATTTCCGTCAGAAACAGAGAAACCGAGAAGTGCAGTTAGATTTGCTTCACTGTGCTGAGCAGGGAGAAAAACTAAGAAAGCTGGGAAAACTTACCTGGGAAGTGCAACAAGCCTATAGCCCCTTCCATTCACTCCTAGGAGGGAATTGGGAAGCACCACTTATGGTAGGCTACAGGCCTCTTTTTGGGGGCAGACCATTCTCCTTGTAAAGTACACTTCTCCCTTAGAGTTCTTCTCAATCATTGAAAAGGGAGTTGCAGGCGCTTCCACTGCACCAGGCTGCAGAAAGGTTTCTTAGCAATCAGTCTTATAACCACAAAGACCAATAAATAAGGCATGTGCACCCACTGGGAATGCCAAGAAGCACACACCACCAACTCATCTCAAGTGAATAGCTTGCTCATGCACACTTAGTCAGAGCTGGATTTGGCTTGGAGAAATGCCACACACAGTGAGGTGGCCATTCGTCCATCCATCCATTGATTCCTATAGGCAAGTGTCAGGCACAACTCATGCTGCAATCCAGGCCTCAGTTCTTAAGCAGATTCAATCAGGACATTGAGCTGCCCTTCTCCCCAAGGCTATGGTCAGGGAAACACATCACCTGCCTCAGGCTGTGTGTTTCTGTGTGGGATGCTTTACCCTATGCCACCTAACTCTCTATCACCCTAAGAAACCGAGAGATCCAAAGTTCGCCTCTCCATTTTTCTCACAAACTGAGAAACCAAAGAGTGTGGATAGCTTTTCTTCTCCGTGATGAGCAGTTAGCAAAGCTAAATAACCTAGGGAAGCTTCGCTGGTCAGTGCTCCAAGTGCATAGCCCCTTCCATTGACTCCTAGGAGGGAACTGGGAAGCACCACTAGTGGTAGGCTTCAGGCTTCTGTTTGTGGAGCAAACTATTCTCCTTGTGAAGGTACTTTTCTTTCCTGGAGTTTTTTCTCAATCCTAGACAAAGACAGTTGCAGGCAGTTCCACCACACCAGGGATGCAGAGAGGTTTCCTAGAAATCAGACTTTTAACTGCAAAGACGAAGATATAAGGTGTGTGCACCCACAGGGAATGTCAAGAAGCACACACCACCAACTCATCTCAAGGGAACAGTTTGCTCATGCACACTTAGCCTGAGCTGGACTTGGCTCGGGGAAGTGTCACACACAGAGGGGTGGCACAATGCCACTGATTCATCCATCCATTGATTCCTATAGGCAAGTCTCAGGCACAACTCATGTGGCAATCCAGGTCTCAATTTTTAAGCAGATGTACTCAGACCATTAAGCTGCTTTTCAATCTGTGACTCAGATCAGGGAACACATCACCTGCTTCAGGTTGTGTGTTTTGGTGTGGGATATTCACCCTATGCCAGATAACTCCCTATCACACGAACCACCCAAGAGGTCACAAGTGCGCCTCTCCATTTCTCTCAGAAACAGAGAAGTAAAAGAGTGCGGTTAGGTTTGTGTTATGGATTACAAACTGGTGGTCAACTTAGCACCAGCTTCAGCTGGTGTTGAGTTAAAGATGTTCCACCTGAAGAAAGTTGCCAGCATAAATAGGGACGTGGAGAAGAAGAGCCTAGGCGTTGAGGGTTCTTCCAAGAGTTGCTGTTGGAGCCGCTGGTTCTCCTGGAGGTGCTTGTCATGCTGGTTTCGCCAATATGGACTCGGCCATTATCATCGGAGGAGCTCGGGACCTCATCGGTGAGAGTGGCTATGTTCACGTTGTGGGAGCTCCATTCCTCATATTGTGCATCGCTTCCTGGCTCCGGAGGGGAGGCTGTGTGCTGGAGAACCTGGTCACGCTGGGCTTCCTGACCTGTGCTCAACTGTTCTCCATCATCGGAGGAGCGCGGGACCTCGTCGCCATTGGGGATGGCTGTGGTGCTCTTCAGGGCAGCCCCGCTTCTTCTTTTGAGCATGACTTCTCGGCTCCTACGTAGAACCCTCAACCCACTGCACAGCTCCTTCACCCTGCTGGCATAGACTTTCTGGTTCCACCGCTGACCTGTGGCCTTCCCAGCACAGAACCGTAAATAAACTGGCATGAGCCCTTATTGGGGGCTCT
>RJWM01032311.1:0-21719 GCA_004363535.1 Dasyprocta punctata | reverse complement strand
GTCCGCACCGAGAGAGGAAAACGACCCCAGAGGGACCGGGAGAGTCACGGGACAGCAGCACAGAGCAGCGGGGTCAGGATGCTCAGGAGAGGACCCGGGCAGGGCGGGGAGGAGAGCAGGGGAGGGGAGGAGGAGGGGCAGAGAGGAGGAGGGGAGGGGGAGGGCGGCCTGGGGCGGGAGGCTGTTTATAGGGTTGGACCTTGATCAGGCCACGATGGGGAGAAGTGAGATGGGGGACATTAGAGAGAATGAGGATTCCCCACTACTTATTAAGGCTTTCTGTAAAGAGAGGAGAAAAGCAGGATAACACGCAGTGGAGAGATTCACCCGCCCCAGTCACTGCTCACTGCTTTCCTCTGCAGGAGAAAAGCCATCGCGTGTGCGGGGAGAGAGCCTGACAGCCCTGGGGACGCGAGGCTGCAGGAGCTGGGGAGAGGGGAGCCCTATCCCCGCTCAGGAGTCTCGCGTGGCCCTGAGGGGCTCTGGAGCTGCTGCCCGGGTCAGGGAGGTGCAGCCCCTGCTCCTGACCCGCGCAGACCCCGCCCTGGCCCTGAGGCGATCTCCCTGCATCCGTGCTCTGGGAGGTGCTCTGCAGGGATCTGGAATTCTCCAGGGTCTGGGTTCACATCCTGGTGCTGCTGAGAAGGGCGGGGCTTCTAACCGCGGGGCTCGGTGGGAAACCCTGGGTCACCGGCACTGCCCACGCAGGAGAACTGGGTGCACTGACCCCCTTTTCTTCTCTGCCATGTGGTGAGGGGTTCTGCTTGGCTCAGGCTCTACCCTGCTGCCCTCTCACAGGAGTAAGACTCGCAGGACCAACTAACTGTGACCTGAAAGCTCCAGAAACTCGAGCCAAAGTAAAGCTTTCATTTTTACACGTTGATATCCGAGGTGTGTGTTAAGGCGTAACAGTACACACGTGCCTTGCAACTCACTTAAGAGATTTTTCTCACATTTCTCTCACCTTCAGCGTTTTAGTGCTAACACACCCTCAGGTGCACAAGTCCAGCATCGGTCATCTGCCTACCTCACATGCATCTCACAGGTAACTGAGCTAAACCTTTTCTGTTACACTGGAATCCTAAAGCAACGAGATGGCAAACATGAGGTCACTGTAAATCGTTCCCTTTGCAGTTACCTGCAAATCCTCGAGCTATCTTCAGACCTGCAAGCAGATGAGACAGTAAAAGTCAGCAGAGGGACGGGGCAGGCAGGGCTGCTGTAGGTAACGGGTGTGGGACGTCAATGGTGAGAATCAGAACTACACTTACCATTCTTTATGAAAAGCTTTCTTTGTTCTGCAAAGAATCACACAGAGCGATAAGTACTTTGATGACACACAGAGTGAACTGAATTTTCAATTTAGCATGGGAAATTAGAGGGAACTTACCAACTTCTTCAGTGAATCTCTCTAAAAAAAAGGCAAAGAGATATTAGTTTTTTTGTTTGTTTGTTGATTTGTGGCGGCACTGGGGACTGAACTCACAGCCTCGGGCCTGCCAGACAGGTGCTTAAGTTACTGAGCCAAACTCCTGGCCCTAGTTGTTTTTTTTTTTTGTTTTGTTTTTTTTTGTTTTTTTTTTTGTTTTTTTTTCAGACAGGATCACACTATGTAGTTCAGGCTGGCCTTGCATTCACATTGTAGCCCAAGCTGGCCTCCAACTCACAATGCTCCTCCTACCTCAGCCTCCCAAGTGCTGGGATTAAAGGAGTACACCACCACACGTGGCAGGAATATTAGTTTTGAAACCCCAAGTGAGTCGTTCCTTTGTCTTGATATGACATGTCAAATATTTGGGAACATCTGTTCAGCTTTCTGGAGTTTGAAGCTGAAGGGCTGAAAGGGTCATTGCAAATAATTTTCCTGTTCTGAAAACAGTCACACAGAGAGATAAACATTTTGATCATAGACACTGAATTTTCAGTTCACCATAGGAAAGAAAACATAACTTACCAACTTCTTCAGTTGTACTCTCTAAAAAAACAAAACAATGAATATTAATTTTTGAAACTTCCTCAGTGAATTTTAATTTGAAAGTCAATGGACTCTATGGTGCAGTCACTTTAAAGTCCAAGCGATGTGGTCATATTTCCAAACCTCTCTCCATTCAAAATCTGCAATGCTTTTCACCAATTTTAAGATAAATATGCAAGCTCTAGGTCTTGCCTTCCGTTGTCTTCACCATCTTTCCTCTGTATAACTCTCTAATCTCATTTCTCCTGCTGGTCCTTTCCTATCTCTCATGTTTAACATTTGCTAAATTTTAGTATCAGACACTGGAGACAGCAGTACACATATTTTACTTACATGTATATCATCATTATAAAGTGCAGGATCTGGTAAGGGGATTCCTTTGATAAATGAAAAAAATTTGGAGGATTGTGAAGTAACTTTTTCTTATTAGAAATTGTTTCATATAATTTATTAATTTAAAAAGAGTTAAGTCGATTTCTTCTCATAGCTGAGGTTTTATTTTATACTGAATTCCAAATTGCCTTTGCTCAAAAGTAGTAGGGACTTTAGTAAAATTATTGGAATGTAAATATACCATGGGAGAGATTTTCAGATTGGCATTAATTGTGGTCAATGATGAATTGAGTCTGGATGCATTTTGGTTGGGTAGGTTGATTTAGAGAAGTGTTTAATAAATAGCAGTACATATCTTTTATGTACATGTATATCATCATTATAAAGTACAATATCTAGTAAAGGGATTCCTTTGACAAATGAAAAAAATCAGAGGACTGTGAAATAACTTTGTCTTGTGGAAAACAATTTATTCAAATGGAAAACCTGAAACTGAGTATGATTTAATAGACAGAAAAAAAGACAACATTACAAACATCATTATACTTGCCTGTAGGTCAACCGTCAAAATTTTTCCCATCTCTACAATGGGAGAGGTGATATGTAAATTCTCTGATAGCTTTTTGGTGGTGCTTTTTTTTTTAATGTAGTTTAAAAGATTGTCTCCTGAAGGCTGTGTGAGCCTGGAGAAGCATGGCTTTGGGAGGGTTGAGAGAGTGGCAGAACCCTGGACAGCAGCCTCCTCACCCCAGAGGGAGCAGCCTCACCAGGACATTTGAGGATGCATCTCATGGCCCTCAGGTGCTGGGCTCAGGAGGACCCGGGGTAGACTGGGGATGGTCTAAGCATGGCTATGCTCTTTCTAGCTACACAGGCTTTAGCATCGATTTACAGAGTGGTCAGAAGCCCACTGGGTCTCAACAGGGAGCAACCTCATTAGATCTCAGCTTCAACCTCCCAAGCTCCTATCTGCACACGGATTTCAGGGGATCATTTGTGCAGCCCGTGAGTCCCTCACACTTTGGTCCAGGTCTGCTCCCTCCTCTTTCCTCCCATGAAGTTGCTCAAGTTGGAGTAGACGGAGGCTCCTAAGGGGAAGGGCAGTGACTTGTGTTACATGAGTGCAAAATCAGGGTAATTTTCAGGCTGCTCCTGCTCAGCCATTGTCCTTTTCCATGGATGCCGACTGATGGGCTGAACCTTGCAGTCTCCCTCAGGACCCCTCACTCCTCTGCTTTCTCCTGAAGTCAGGTGGGGTCTGGTTGAGTCCATGGCAGCTCCATTGGGTGGTTCCTGGCCACAGCTGCTCCCCTGGACACAGTGTTCCCAGAGGATCCAGCAAGGCCTGAGATTCAGGTCACCATGGTGTCAGGTCACATAAAGATTAATTATACGACATGGGAGGTTTTGTGAAAATTGGGTGTCATATGACATTTATACCATAATACATGAAAAAAAGCCCAAAATTTAAATTTTTTTCTTTTTTTATTTTTTGGTACCGGGGTTCAAATTCACAATCTTGTACCTGCCAGCCAGGTGCTTAGGTCATTGAGCTAAACCCCTGGCCCTATTTCTTGATTCAGGGTCTCACTATGCAGTTCAGGCCGGCCTTGATCTCACTTTGTAGCCCAGGCTGGCCTGAAACTCACAATGATACACCTGCCTCAGCCTCCCGAGTGCTGGGATTAAAGGTTTGCTCCACCATGCCCAGCTCAAAATTTAAATTTTTAAAGAAAGAAAAAAATATAAGTAAGAATCAACCTTCCATTTAAATCAGTCAGTGGAGAGCTGCACACTGAGCTGGCCACTGAGCTGGACACCAAGCCAGCCCCTGGTAGCAGTGGCAAAGGACACCCGGCCCGGCAACATCATGACCACAGAGCCCTATGCTGTGTGACAGTGAGGGATGCATGGCTGTGGGCCTGGGGAGCACCTGGAACCCTCCAGGGTGAGGTCACCTGGACCCTTCGGGGGAAGCAGGGTCAGCCCAGAAAGAAGCAAGAGGAGAGGGACCAGGAGGAGGGAAATCACTGAAAATCCCCGATGAGATCCAAGAATGTGCAAATCAAAGACTTCTTCCTCCTCAGGGTTCTTCCACTGAATTTTACGTGAGCAAGACTTTCTAAATTCACTCTATACTTATATACAACTACAGTCCCACGATCCCTCCACGAATGAGTCAACCCAGACTGTTTCTGCTTTACCTCGAGCTCTTCTAGATCTCAGGAGGAGAACAGCAATGATCACCAAACTGATGACCAGGAGCACCAGGAGCGCAGCCAGCATCACTATCCAGCTGCTGACCCGGGGGAACAAGGCCTCTGGAAAACAGGAAGCAGCTGCTGAGACCCAGCTGGACACTGGCTGACTTGGTGCCAGGCTGCAGTCCTTGGATGGTTTCTCCAGGGAGAAAGCAAGGCAGAGACGCTGAGCCTCAGCCCCGCTGCAGCTCTCAGGAGCTCAGGACCTGAGGTCTCCTGTGTCCCTGCTTCCCTGGTGTGTGAGACCCAGGAGGGCCTGGGTAATTTGGGAGATATAGGAACACGCTGGATAAACTAGGGCAGCAGATATTCATGCACCTATCATGCATAGAGAATAGCATATTTATGTAAGAAGTGGGCAAAAGTGTTAATAAGTATTAATCCATTACATGCTTACTCTTCCTCATTAGTCTTCATGTGAACCTGCCGTGGCTCCTTTCTCTCCAGTTATTTCCCACCTACACATAGCTGTGGGTCCAGTGCTATGCTGAGAGCACAGAGGGAGATGGTCTGCAGTCAAAGCAGGCACGTGGAATGGGGTCATATGACAGAGAAGGGACTGACAAGGTTCACCTCCTGCAAGACAACTCCAGCTCTCCACAAGGATTCTTCTGAAAGGTGTGACTCTCGGTGACTTAGATTTGAAAGCATGACTGTGACGCCAGGGTTTACCTATGTGAAAATGTGAGCTCAGAAGAGAAATCTGGACACTCTGATTCAAGAATTATCCGGGACTGGAGATTTAGCTCAGTGGCATAAGCACCTGCCTAGCAAGTGCGATATCATGAGTTTTTATACCCAGTACCAAAAAATAAAAAAAAAGAAAGAAAAAAAAAGAACTATCTTTATTCAGTAATTCTAAAAATATGCTTACATGTAGGTCAGCTAATCAAATAATTGCTGCATCATTATTTAAGGATATTTGGTTTAAATTATGTAAACATGAAGATGCATTCATTATCTACTTTTGTTCTATCACACAGGTTTTAGGAGTCCTCTGGCATTAGGATTAAAGGTAGTTATACTTCTTAACTCCAATTCTTCATCCCCAAAATGTTCTGAAATCCTTTATTGGTAGGAACGTCTAACTACAGCATTTATTCTACTATATCACTTCAAATTTTATTTTTCTAAGTTTTTCAGTAGAAACAAACTCCTCTGATACATAATTTTGTCTTTACATTCCCACCTCAAAAACTCTGCACTTAATTACCTTTAATATATGCAAGATAAAAATATTGCAAAAAGGAGTTTTAGTAATTCGTCCAGACATTGACTTCTATATCAGTTTGGTCATATATACTTGACATTAACTAATTTACTAACTAGTGGGAATATTCAAAGCATAGAATACAACATCTATAACAATTATACTCCCCCCTGGGTACACAGAAAAACACAACTGAGAATAAACACGGGAGCACAGAGAGGCGCTTAGTGCCCCCCAGCTGGGCGAGGCTCCTGGAAAGGGCGCAGGTGTCCAGGACAGCGGGAAACCGCTCCTGGGAGGAGACAGAAGGAGCCCAGCAGGCAGCGCCATGGGCGTCGGGGCTGTGCGGGCTGGGGCGGGGCAGGAGATGGGGAGGAAAGGGGAGAGGGGCAAAAGCTGAGGCTGCAGGGAGAACAAACGCACAGGACAGGAACAGCGGGGTCCCGGCCGCGTGGGTTCTCTGTGACCCAGGAAAACAGCCCAGGAGGCGCAGGGAGCACTGGAGCCGCCCTGGGCTCCCGTGAGCGTCGCTGTTGACAGAGCCCAGCGCGGACCTCGGGGAGAGCTCTGCTCCGCCTCAGACGCCCAGTGTGAGCGACTCCTCAGGGCGGTCTAATGACCCGGACAGCGGGGTCATTCCTGTTTAACAGGGGATGGACAGACAGTGGACAGCGCTTGTCCAGGGCCCCAGGGCCAGCAGGTGGCGATGCCAGGATTATAACTCAGTGTGACAAGAGGAAGAAGAAACTCCATATTGTTACGCAGGAGTCTCCCTTGGTAAATGCATTTGACAAGTTTGTAATTAACTTCAACACATTTCTCAAAATGCTCTGTTACAATTAGTTATTTAGCTTATTCGTGACGTCATTTATTGTGAAGTGAAATGATAGTTTACTGTACCAAAAATAGGAAATAGAAAAACAGGTATATTTAGCTAGCTTTCCAAATAAAAATTGTAATTGTGTGACCTGGACCATCCTCCCAGTCTCCCCAGCAGGGTCCCCCTCCCGCCTCAGCACTGACATCGCAGAATGAGGGCTCTGAGGGAGCTCACCTGCCACTGAGAGACGCGCCTCCTTCTCCTCTCTGAGCACGGGGTTCCTGATCACACAGGACACATCTGCTTTTGACCTTTCCTTCACTGTGACAGAGCTTTCCACGTGGATCAGGCCATCTTTTCGTATGGACATAGTCTTAGAGTCAGGTGACAGAGGCAGTCCTTGTGAGTCCCACCACAGGAGCTCAGGGTCTGGGTACCACCCCGAGGACGAGCAGGTCAGTGTAATACTCCCCCTGTGCACAGGCTGAATGTGGATATGGGGAGGTGCACCTGAGGCTGGAGAAACCAGGAGAGGGTAAATAATGCTACTTTTTGTGTTTACAAACCTGGCATGTGGGGCAGTAAGCTGCTGCTTACTAATTAGCCTTTCTATGAATCTCAAGTCTGTATCTGTGAACACTGAATTATAGATATCCTGGGCATAAATTATTTCCTTTGGGGGACATTGATTTAGCTCAGTGGCACAGTGACTATCTGGCAAGCGTGGGATCCAGGGTTCGATTCCCAGTACTCTCCCTCAGACAGAAAAAGAAAACCAGAGTATTTTCCTGCACATCTGCTTAAATAAATGAAATTAACTAAACCAGCACTTAGCAAAATATCCAACACCTATCATGTACTTCCTTTTCCTCCATCCTCTTGCAGGAATTATTTATCCTTCCATCTGCTCTGTCCTCCATCTGGATCCTGAGAGATGCAGATCACAGAGCATCTCGTGGGTTTCTGTGGTAAAATACAGTTGATCTCGCAGCACTCACTTAGCTCTTCTTGATCTACAACAGAACTCTCCACAAGAACCTGTGATGTGGGGACGGTCCCGTCACCATGGTCCAGTCCATCAGACACCAGCATTGTGTCTGGAGCATGTGCAAAGTGGCTGATGATACTAAATACTGTTTCAATTTACTCAGCATCAATTCAGTTTAAATTTTCAGAGCAATGCACAGGTAGAACACAGTACTGGGGTGGCACATTTAAATGCAGGTCCTGTCTGCGCACATACCTGCCAGCTGAGCATGCACAGTACTAGTGTGCCTTTCACTTACAACTGGGAAAAAGATGCTGATGGAAGTGATGCATTGGACATGCCATGAGTGTCCCTTAGCTAGTGACCAAGAGAGGAAGACACTGACGTGTTCTCCCAGAATTCCTTCCCTCCCCCAGGACTGGCTTTGAGTCAGTCTCAAAGTGGGAAGGAAGGCTTCATCGAGGGGAGCTGGAGCCTCAGAGTGAAGGCCGTGGAGACCTCACAGTGTCCCCCACTCTCCCACCCCAGGCCCCTTGCTTCTTGCTCCTCACAGGAGCCCTGGCTCAGGATGAAGCACAGCATGCAGCAGGGCAGTGCACAGCAGCACAGATCCCTCACCTGCCCCATGGCTGTGTCTGTCTACAGCACTGGTCTAGGGGGAGGGGTGGGGAGAGGAAAATGGAGCCAGGAGCAGGAGGTGAAGCTGCAGAGCTGAGCTGCAGAGAAGAGCAGCCCTGCTGAGGGCAGCACAGTGACTTCTTGAAGGGGAGACAATGAGGAGAGGGGCAGGGACGGGTGGTGGACTGCTGCAGAGACTGCGTCTCCAGTGGGAACAGGTTCCTGACCTGGGATACACTGTCTCCTCCAGGAGGACGGGGCGGACTAGAGAAACCAGGGCCAGCAGCCACACAGAGGAGAAAGCACAGGCTCCTCGGAGAGGGCTCATGAGGTTCAGCCCTGAACAATCAGCCCGGGGGGTTCAGGTTCTCTTTGAGATGTACTAATGTGGGGTAAGGAAGAACACTGAGTCAGTATAGGACAAAAGTTTTCTAAGGTGTCATAAGAGAAAAGGCAAAATAAAAATGCTATATTTCTCGCATTGTAAAAAACATGAAATTCCCTGGAGAATAGAAATAGAACACAGCATTGAATTTAGGGACCAAATATTTGGGGGGGAAAACATGAATTCTTCCTATCATATACCAATTGCTGATTAGTTGAATTTTGAGTCACAAGGACACATTGTATAATTTTCATCTACTTAGCTATAGGAGCATTATAGCCTGGGACTGCAAGTAAATAGTTTTGTGAGTGTTCCACAAGATGTTCAAGCATTTCTAATAAACCATGACTTGATAATCAAGGAATGTCTGGGAATAAATAGGACAAGATGCCTAATGTCACATGATCACAACTAAGTCAATGCCCCGTTTTTCTCCTGTGATTACGAATGATCATCTTCCAACAGCAGGAGGTCATTCAGGATATCTTTTCTGCAGAGGAAAAGGAGGAAAATGTAGACAAATCCTTCACTTCAAATGAGTTCAGTAAGTTATAAAAAATGTGGGAAACTGCAAAACTTTTTTGAATGGCAGCACCAGAATAAGGCTGTAGCAGTGTGAGCAACAAATCTGTTTAAGGACAATGCAATGTCACATTTCCACATAATGCTCAATAGGACAGAAAAGCAAGTGCATTGGGTAGGATCCTTGCTAAAATTGCATAAAAAAGATTCCACTGAGCCGATAAAGATCCGTGATTCCATTCATGATACTGAAAATTCCCGTATACCCTCCACTCACTTGTCTCCCTCACACCAACCAGGAAGGTTTTCAAAGTTAAGGGCAGGTGAATTTGTTCATTTCTCTTTATGTTTCATATTTTTCATTATTTTGAATTATATTACAGTATTAGAATCATTTATATATGAATATTTTTGTGTTGTAAAACAAATCACCTGGGTTTCCATTACGTCTTAAGCAGAAATTTACTTGGACTTACAAGTGCTCTGGATTACAAGGATGTTTCTAGAACAAATTATGCTTACAGACTAAGGTTTCACTGTACCTTACAGCTCATGGAACATGACAAAACCAAATGAACCTCTTGGACATGCTGAGTTTATTCTGATTTTGTAAAGAACTGAGAGGGATTAAAGCTCATTGTCGCTGGTGGATGTAAGCAGTGGAGATTAAGAAACTTGACTTTGACTTCCTCTTAATTTAAATTTCTGCTGTACCTAGTTTGAATTTACAACTACCCCTGACTTACTCCTTTCTAGACCACAGAAAGATGATGACTCCGAAAAACTCTCCTGTTGGACCTATGAGATCAAAGCAGAGATCACAGCAGGTGGCCAGGTAAACATTGCTGGTGTCAGAACAAACTCCAGGGCAGGCAGGACAACTGGTGTCCAGCCAGGAGCTTCAGGATGGGAAGTGTGTGCTGCTGAGTATGCAGGAATAAAGTGGAGCACAAGCAAAGCTGATTTCTGAGCAGTGTGGAATCCCACTGTGAAAGAACAGAAGTCTTGAGACAGGTCAAGTCAGGCTGCTGCAGACACATGAAGGAATGTGCCAGGATACACAGCAGAGGAGTTGGTCTCAAATTCAGAGTCACTCATGAGGGCTTTATTTCTTTTTTTAATTTGCATAAGTAAAGTTTTGCTGTATACGGTTGCATAAATTTCAGAAAACGTGTAGAGCCTCTAGGAATGGATGTGACAGGTCACCCCAGATGTCCCCACAGAAGAGTGAAGATCTCAGCAGAAGTGAGGCTGGGTGAGGGAGGAGCACAGTCAGGCTCACTCAGCCCTACAGGCCCCTGGGCAAGCGTGTCCGGTGAGCCCTGCTCCTTTACATGCAGTGGGTGCCTGCAGGGCACCTGCTGGAAGATGGGGGCTTCCTAACCCAGACGGGATGTCCCCTGCCCCAGGACCACAGAGATTGTGGGGTGGCAGGCATTAAAATTCTGACTGGAAGACACTGAATGCAAAACTTATAGGTATAAACCATGCCAGCAAGTCACTTTTCTGGAGACTCTGAAAATGTGAAAGAATTTTATGCCCCACTACTTTTCCTAGGAAACTGTGAGACTCTGCTCCTGGCCAGAATTACTGCTATGCACAGATTGATATCCCAGCAGCATCTGGTTTTCAGGGATTGTTGCAAATAGAAAGTCCAAGAGACACACACAGGTTTGTGGAACTGGAGAACAAGCTCCTACTGCATCTTGAAGGTAAGGATGCTGCTCCTAGTGACGGTTTAGTTGGTTCCTCCTGGGGTTCCTTTAAGGGAGGACAAAAGGGAACCCATCCTGAGCCAAGAAGATGGCCCTGTGACATCTGTAGAGGGAGCTGATACAGGCTCAGTTCACGGATGAACCACGAAGCCTCCCTGACCCTTCCATCTCCTCAGGACAGGCTTCTCCCTGCTGTCCATGTCTGGGGAGGAGGGGGAGGGAACAGCGCAGGCTTCTGCAGAGATCTGAGTGCCCAGGTGACAGAGGAAGAGTGGGCAGGAGCACGTGTGATAGGGAGGAGCACATCCAGGATGGAAGGGAATGAGGTGCAGAAACCCAGAATTTGAGAGTAGGCTGCCCGGGTCCTTCCTGTCCCTGTGCACCTCCTTCCGGGTCTAGCAGGTGAGGAGGAAATCCCTAGACTGGGATGTGCTCGGAGCCCTTTAGAGTTAGAATACACTGGAGTCCATTGTCAAACCTGCCCTTCAGTGACTATGTTGGAAAAAAAAAAGATAGAATTTGAACAAATCAGTCTATAAAGCTAATTAAATGAATTTGCTCTCTAACTTCAGGCATTACTTTCTGGTGTTTGTACAGACCCAGCCACATTTTACACACAGAAACTTGAGTCCTAATTGAATTTTTTGAAAACCCACAAATTCAGCATTTTCCATGCTCACCTGAAATAAGCAGCTCAAACTGTGCTTGGCTGAGCTGTGAGGATCTTCCAAAGACACAGCTGTACAGTCCTTCTTCTCCAGGGAGGATGGAATGGATCCTCAGGGCCACCTGGCCTTGGGCAATGTTCTCCCTCAGGAGCTCTGTCCTCCCTCGGTACTGGAGACTCTGCTGCTCCGTGTGGTCCTGAGAATTCCTGTACTCGTGTACCAGCACAGATCCGTGGTCGTGGTACCATCTGATCTCCATGTTCCGAGCATCCGTGGGTGGGATGAGGTGACAGGGAAGCACAACCACTTCTCCCACCCGGGCAATGACTGGCGACCTGGGTCCCCTCACTTGGAACTGCCCTGGAGGTGAATGATTAAGAAGAGAACAGAGGCATTGTTGAGATTGTGGCAGGCATGGTGGTGGCTTTCTGACCAGACAGAAGTGACACCAGGTCATCTAAAATGATGAGCTTGGACAGTTGATGAGCAGAGCTAAAGTCAGAGGTGCAGGTTCACATTTAGTATAAGAGGTCACAGGGCATTAGGTAAAATGTGCAACAGTCACAAGAACTTAGGCTAAACTAAGGTTTTCCTCATTTGCTTAGAGTTGTAAGTCAAATTCATATGAAGCAGTGTATTCAATTCTTACACCCTTGGTGTTGGTGATCATTATTATGTCACAAATAAAGAAATTCATTCAGTGAGTAATTTAATACCTTACCACATAACACATAATATTGTGGTATAAAACGAAAAAATGTAAATGGAGTCAAATGTTTTCTTGCTTTAAGAAATAATCATAATCATATAAACTGAGTAAATGTGAAAGCAGCAAAACTCTCATTTCTCTCCCATCCAAGTACTAACCCGGCCCAACTTGGTCTCATTTCAGAGAATGAAGAAGGTGAAGCATGTGCAGGATGTTATGGCTCTACAAAAAGCTAAGGTTTTGCTAAGCAAAGAGTAGAAAGATTTCCTCTATTCTCATTTTATTAAAGCAATACATGTAACCTGGGCAGAATATTTGGATAGTGGTCTGTCACCTGGCTAACTCCATAACTGTGGACTCTACATCTTGACTCGGCCACCACCAAGGTGGGGCTGGATCTCGTCCCCACTCCATGGGCCAGCAGAAGTGCCAGTCCTACAACACATATGCACAAGGCAAAAGTCTGGAATAAGTGATTCAGCATGGATAACTAGAGGAAGAGTCACCTCAAGGAGCTGAGAAAATTTCACTGAGAATAAATGACCTGCTGAGTAAGGGAAAAGTCACAGCATAGAAACTGAGGAATGACTCACTGAGAAGGAATGTTCCGGAAGATCCAACATGGCTGAATAGAGGAGGAGCCACGTTAGAGAGACTCAGAGAACATCCACAAGAAACACCCAGGAAAGAGGACAAGAGGTCGGAGCACTGAGCACCAGCCACTCAGGTTCTCCAGGACAAGGGGTCTGAAGTCTGGAGTGGGAGACAGCGGGAAGAACATGAGTCTCTGTCCCGAGTGACCTTCAGTGGTAACGGGTGGTGAGCGTCTGCCTTACAAATGCCCAGGACAGAGCCACACAGTGCAGGCTTGGCTGGGAAGACAGTGTGGGAAAGGGCTGGGAGTCTGAACTTCAATCCCAGAACACCACACCTAGTGACTTCATTCCGCCAATGATCCAGAATTGAAGAGGGAAAGACAGTCACTGCAGACTGTTGGCAGCTGGAGAGCAGATTGGAGAGAGTCCCACTGAAAGGCAGGGGCTGGAGGTCACAGGCTCAGGCGCTGGGATCCGGCACCAGACTCATCCTGACTAACTCAGGATTGGAGGCTGACAGTGGTGGGGTGCTCCCACTGCTAACGTGAGATCCCAAACCAGGCAGCCAAAATAGGGCTTTTTTATGTTGTTTCTCAACTAGCCCTGGTAGACAGTACTGAAATGGATTAGACTCTGACTTCTGTAGTTGAATTGACTGCATAGAAATAATCCTGACTCAGTGGACAATTTAGTGCCAGTGAAGTTGTCTGATGAATCCATTATCGCACCCTCAGTGAAAAACAACAAGGATCCCTAACCCAAGAACTCAGCTTGGATCAAAGTCTGCAAAAATGTCTACAATCAGCTAGAAAGAGGTCCAGAGTCTGAGTGAACTCCAGCTTTGCAGTGGAAGGATCATAGGTGTAACTGGGTGTGAGCATGCAGAGAAGAATTTGGCAAAGAGGCTACGTGGGAATCACAAAAGCAATGGCTCACTGGAGTATCTCTTCTGTGTTCCCATCAGGCAGTTACTGGTTTGTATGTTTCAATGTTTCTTCAGTTATTCAGTAATGTAGGATTATGTTCTTTTATGGTCTCATGTGCATATTACAAGGTTGCTCTTATGTATTTGTGTTTTAACTGACTGTTTCAATTGGTGATGAGGTTCTGCCCCTTGTCCAACAAATACACAGGCCAGGGAACAGGAGAGGTAACAGTAAGGAATCTGTGGGGATGTTGTTACAAATTGAAGCAAATCTTGGACAAAACATAAGGACAGAGTCAAAATCACTTAAAGTAAATGACAGAAGAAATAAATGCTAGAATTGCACATATAAAGCTGCAAATCATTCATAGGGAATGTACATGCTACTGAAATTCTCCAGGTAACCACATTATTCCCTCACTTTTTTAGTTCCTAACCTGTTGAAACCCCTGCCCCAAAAGAGAGTGCAGAAAAAAGAGGGGGACACATATAATTAAGAAGATATATGTACATCTATATTTTTATGTATATATAATCAAATAAATATAGATATAAGTAGGAAATGGGGAAATGAGGAAATAAAAGAAATCCTAGCCCCCCTCCAACTCCCCCAAGGCAGAGCAAAGGGCCACAAAGGGGATGAAAACAATTACCAGAGAGCAGGTATCTGTGAAAAGTTCTTAGAAGGGGTGAAGAAAATAGATATGTTCAAAGAAGAAATCAACCAAAGGTTACAGAAGTTACACTCCATATGCCCACAATGAATTTGGGGAAATTAAGTAAAAAACTGGACTAGTTAGCCAAAATAGTTCAGTATTTCAATGACAGATTCGAAAAGGATATGAAATACTCAAAAAGATGTCAGAGAGAAATTCCTACAATAAAAAACAGTAGAGTCTTCATTTATAACAGAGATGATCACTGGGAAGACAGAGTGTATGATATTGAGGACAAAATAGTGGATTACAATAAAAAACTTTAAAAAAAAGAAAAAAGAAAATAAGAGAACAAGAGAAGACAGACCAGAAAGTACCAGATGACAAGAAGAACACTTTAAGCTTATTTGGAGTTAGAGAAAATCTAGAAAATTGGACACCTGAATTCACCAGCATACTTACAGAAATTCTGGAAGAAAATTTTCCAAATGTAAGAAAAGATTTTAAAATATAAGTGTGTGATTCCTGTAGAACTCCAATGATTATGATGATAGGTGAAGTTTACCAAAGCACAAAGCACATCCTTATGAAATTTAGATATCCAGCAAAAATCAAAATGAACAAAACAGAATTTGAAAGCCAGCCAGAGAAAAATAAAAAATCATATATAAAGGTAAACAAATTAGAATCACAACAGACTTCTAAACACAAATCATGAAGGCCAGAAGAGCTTGGAGTGAAAAGCAAATAACTTCTGGCCAGGATTAACTTACCTAGCAAATCTATCCTTCAAAATAGGATGAAGAAATACGGTATTTCCATGAAAAGTGCAACTCAGAAGACATATGAGTGCTAAAGTAGCTCTAATGAAGACGTGCAAAAATATTCTCAACAGAAAAAACCAAATTGGACAGATCTAAAAATACAGAAAAAATTAGTGAGAGCAGGATTACCAACAATAAAAAATAGCAGGATGAGAAAAACAAATGATACACCAACAGATGAACAACGCAGTGATAGTAAATGCCACTTATTTCTCAATGATATTTCACAGTATGAAAGGCCTCAGCTCTCCAATCAAAAGACAGAGACCAGGAGACTGGCTCAAAAACCAAAACCCCACAACATCTCGCATACAACAATCTTACCTCATCCAAAGATATATCAATAGAGTAAAAATTAAAGGACAGAAAACAGAGCCGGGCGTGGTGGCGCATGCCTTTAATCCCAGCACTCGGGAGGCTGAGGTAGGTGGAACGTTGTGAGTTCAAGGCCGGCTTGGGCTACAACGCGAGTGCAAGGCCGGCCTGAGCTACATAGTGCGACCCTGCCTCAAAAAAACCAGGGCTGGGGAGTTTGGCTCAGCGGCTTAAGCACCTGCCCTGGCAAGCGCAAGGTTGTGAGTTCAATCCCCAGTGCCGCAAAAAAAAAAAAAAATAAAATAAAATAAAATAAAAAATAAATAAAGGACAGAAAACAGTATTTCAAGCAAAAGCACTCCAAATCCACGCAGGGGTAGCAATTCTAATATCAGACATAGTGCATGTCAAGGTTGAATGGGTTAAAAGAGACAAAGAAGGTC
Source organism: Dasyprocta punctata (assembly GCA_004363535.1). NCBI lineage: Eukaryota > Metazoa > Chordata > Mammalia > Rodentia > Dasyproctidae > Dasyprocta > Dasyprocta punctata. The sequence goes on along the minus strand of RJWM01032311.1, from coordinate 5,756 downwards.
ACTACATGTTAGTTAACAGAGCAATTCTACGAGGAGAGAGAACACTGATCAGCATACATGCACAGAATACAGAAGCGTCTATCTTCATACAAAGAGAACTGTTGAAGTTAAAAGATCGTATGCACCTTAAAACAATTTTAGTAGAAAAATTTAACACTGAATTATCACAAAGAGAGAGATCAACTGTAAAACAAACAAACAAACAAACAAACAAAAAAAACCATTTCAGAGCTGAGCCACACCCTTCAGCATATGGATTTAGTAGAAGTATAGAGAGTATTCTACCCCTTACCACAGAGCATATATTTTTTCAGCACAACATGGTACTTTTTTCCAAAATACATCACACACTGGTCCACAAAGCCTGCTTAAGTCATATAAAAGAATAGAAATCACCCCACGCATACTATCCACCCACTGTGCAGTGAAAATCAGTATTAATGACAGAAGAAATTTTGGAAAAGGCAAAATCTCCTGAAAAATTAACATGCTCCTAAATGTGGATCACTAAGAAATCAAAAGAGAAATTTGAAAATTTGTGGAAGTTAATGGAGTTAACTGCATGACAATGATCATGCAGCTCAGTGAGACATCTGAGATACTGTGATATCAGTTCTAGGAGCAAACTTCATCACATCGATAAAATAAAGCAGGTTCAAAAAGCACAAACATGAGAAATCTTGAGCTACTTGAGAAACAACAAAACCCAGCCCCAGAAAAAATTAAGGGCTGAAGTTATAAAGATGAGAACAGAAATCAATTAAATCGAGACAGAAAAAAACTAAAAAAAAAAAAATCAATGAATCAAAGAGCTGGTTTTTGGAAGGATAAATAAAATAGACAAGTAGTTAGCCAGACCCGCTAAGAGAAAGAGAGAAAAGACTCGCAGCAAGGCAAGTAGAAATGCAAAGGTGAAATTACTACAGACACTGTCAAATGTCGCTGACTGCTGGATAGGCAGAACCAACACTGTCAAAACGGCTGTGCTGCCAAAACTCTTATACATATTCAGTGCAGTCCTAACAAAAATACCATTAGCTTAAATTGTAGATCTAGAGAAAACTATCCAAAAATTCCTGTGGAATCTGAAGAGAGCCAGAATAGAAAAAGTAATTCTGAGCAATAGGAACAAAGCAGGCGGCATAGCAAACCCTGACTTCAAGCTATTCCACAAAGCAGTAGTGATAAATATCGCGAGGTAATGGAACAAGAACAGACACATAGATCAATGGACAGAACAGAGGACTCAGAAACTTTCCCAGACGCATTCAACCATTGATCTTTGACAAAGGGGCCCAAAATATATGTTACAGGATAGAAAGCCTTTTCAACAAGTGGTGAGAAAACTTGGTATCTGTTTGTGGAAGGATGCAGTGGGATTCTGCAATGTATTAATGATTTAAGCAATAAAACAGAAATACTGAAACTTCTGGAAGACAAAATAGGTAAAAACTCTTGTAGACATAGTTGAAGGAAAGAATTTTCTGAACAGAACCCCAATTGCACAAGAAATAGCAGCAAGAATCAACAAATGAGACTATGTCAGACTACAAAGTTTGCATTCAGCAGAAGATTCAGTCACTTGAGTGAAGAAGGAATCTATAGAATAGGAAAAAATTTTACCAGGGAATTCTCAGACCGAGGACTAGTATCTAGAATATGCAAAATACTCAAAAAAATTAAACCACCTTAATTAAAGACCCAGTCAAAAATGGGCTGGAAATAATGAACAGACAATTCACGGAGGAAGAAATACAAAAGGGTAACAAATACATGAAAAAATGTTCAACATCTCTGACCATTAGACAAATGCAAATTAAAACAATGCTAAGATTCCATCTTACTCTGGAAAGAAGAACAATCTCAAAGAAATCAAACATTGATAAATGCTGGCAAGACTGTGGCAAAAAACGAACCCTCCTGCATTGTTGGTGGGAATGTAAACTAGTACCACCATCATGGAAATCTGTATGGTGATTTCTCAAAGAATCAAAATTAGAAATCCCACATGTCTCAGCTATCTCCCAGCTCAGTATCCTCCCCAGGGAGCTTGAGTCTTTATACCACAGTGATAGTTTCAAAGAAACATGTATAGTGGCACAAATCATAACAGCTAAATTCTCGAAGCAGACTATGCTCAGAAACAGACGATTGGAGGAAGAATACGTGTTATCTGTACAGCATGGAATACTGCTTTGTAAAAACAATGACGACTTTGAGGCATTGACATGAAAACGGATGTACCTGGAAAACGCGATATTGAGTGAAATGAATCTGACGCACAGACTTAAACGTTACATGGTTTCTCTCATTTAAGTGAGGCAAAGTACAAACAAAGAAAATTGTAAAAAATGGAAAGAAAGAGACCAGGGGACAGATGTCATCTAATAAGGAAGTGGTCCAAAGGAACACGGAGAGGGGTGAGAAGGGGGGAAGGGGAAATGAGAGGGATGAAGATGTGCCCTGTACAGGATCCTAGTCACTCCACTGGAGAGAAGCATTCCACGTCATAGCACGAGCTAAGACAAACAATATCAACAAGTCCAATATAAGTGATAGGGGAACGAGAGGAAGAGAGGGGAGGGGAGGAAAGGGGAAGGGAATTAGAATAAAGAGGTGCAGTGCGTACATGTGACCATTCCCCAAGAAGACAGTAAATTCCATGAGTTATACACATGTACTAATGAAGTTAAATTTAAAAAAGAAAATGAATACAAAAACATGTGTACAAAATAGTACAAAGTTTTGACAAGAAATCTGTGTGCAGCATTATGAGACTTAAAAAACTAAAAAGATTCGAATTTTTATTAATTTTCCAAATGAAATTCTTTCTCTTTTTCTTTCTTTAGCAAATGTACTTTTCATTCTCTTTAATGTAAACCTTTTAGACCACATGAGCTTTTTCTTGGTTGTGTAACCCAGAAACATCTCCCTCAAGGCCCTGGGAGCCATCAGGTGAGAGCGTGAGCCCCAGTGCAGAGAGAGCTGCTGCCCCTCCTCACTGTGCAGTGAGCCCTGGGACCGCGCTCCACGCTGTGTCTGTCAGTGTGATGTAAGTGTAGGAAAAGTTCTATTTTCCTTTGGGGAAAGACAATTCACTGATATTGGCAGTTTCTTTATTTTCAAGACAAAGGTAGGGAGAAAGATGTGCAGCAAATGGTGCTTCCCTCGCTCACTGAGGACAGGTGTCTTCTCTATAGGAACTCATCTGCATGGCTCAGTAGGCTGAGCAATTCCCTTCTGTTGGAGGAGTTTCTTGACTGGTTTCATGTGATTTAATCAGTTTTGTGAGTTGATTCCTCATGCTGTGCGTCACACTCTGCTTTAACACTTAACAAAGCTGTTTAGCTTTTTCTACACCATGGAAGGCACTTTGGTAGTGGGCAGGAGATCCTGTCAGTGAGTGATTCCCAAGAAGTAAGCACAGGAACTCTTCTCCCTGTGTTCAGCAGAGCAGGAGTACAGGCGGCCTGGGCCGTGTGCAGCTGGGGTGGGCAGGGCAGGCACTGGGACTGCGCTGCTGCCCTGCCCTGCACTCGCTCTGCAGCTGGGTCAGGACTGACCTGCAGCACTGGACATACAGTTGGTGCTGAGGAATTTCAGAACTGCGGAGCACTAGAAAAGGGCAAATGCTATCCAACAGCCAAAATAAACATCCAGAGACTGTTGTATCACTTATGACACACAAATGATCTTACATTTGAAGTTAAACTCTAATGTTTGCAAACTTTAAATGCTTAACCACGTATAGTGATCACAATGAAAATGAAACACACACACACATAAACATCCCAAAACATAAGAATATTACAAAGTCCATGGATAAAATCCCAAGTAGGAATTTCACTCTTTGGATTTTAAAGTTCATTTCCAATATTGAAAATATATCAAACCATGCTATTATTATTCGTGTGATGATAGGTTAACACATTATGACCAAGAGTGAGTGAAGAAATACATTGGAGATAGGAGATAAGTATCCCATATATAAAGTCAGAAGAGTTTCAGTTTTTAGAGCTTTGTGGGCTTTGGAGTATTTGAATTGCCTCTTTCAGGTGAAGCATATTAATAATTAAATTCCAAAGTTGAAATCCTCCTAAATTTCCAATGCTGTGAAATGCGAAATTTTTGGATTTCAGATTTCTGAGTGCTTTGGGTTTCAAATTTTCTAATTAGATTTGCATATCCTACACTAGAAGCAATGATCCTCATGAAATAAAACTGACATCATGGCATCAGAATCTGAAAGGCAGAGTGAAATTGATGGATTATAAGAATGAATAATTCTGATGTAGCATAATTTGCTCATTCTCTTACAAGCAAAAGTGATTCCTTATCCAATTCATTACAGTGCTAACTCCTTTGAAATACTACTCACTAGAACACCTGTGATGGAGATGAGAGAGAGGAAGACCTCTGATCCTGCACTCAAAGCCTTCCCCAGATTCAGCCCATTGGCAGCCTCTCCCCTGGTGCTGAGGGAGGAGAGACCACCTCTGCTGTGACCAGGGGACAGGAGCTGCCCACATGCTCTCCTCCCCCAGGGCCCTGAGTGCTGACAGAGGAGGGCAGACCCAGCCCTCACCAGCTCTGCATGTGCAGCTTTCAGGGCCTTGCTCCATCTCACCCTGCAGACTGAATCCAAAGCTAATGAGTGATGCTGGATCTAGAGAAAACACTGCAGAGACAATGCCACCTTCCCGAGATGCCAGAGATGGCCCTGGATGCCAAAGGGAAAGGAGCCTCGGTAGCTGCTGGGGCTGTTCACAGGATTTCCACAGATACAGGAGAGTTTATGACCCAGGCCTCACCTCAGTTCTAAAACTTGAGCCAATATTTAAGCACTAAAATCCTTTAGAGGATTGTCTTTAGCTACTGCCCCTTTGAAGTTCTCAAGCACTGAAATCTGCAACAAAACCCACAGGAAAAAACATGTCAAAGTCAAGAATGCCCTTCAAGAGTGTTTGATGGGGGCAAGAGCAATATGATGAGAATCAGTGTTGCAGCTATAAATTCCAAAGTATGCAGCCTGAATGGCAAACCTTGAACTGGAAGAAGAGTGAGCCCCAGGAACACAGGGTGGGTGATTTTTGAAAATCCAGACTTGGGCTCACTTAACAGTGGGCGAGGACTTCCGTGAGGGCTATAAAATGTGCGTATCTTAAAGTCTTTCTATGCACAGCTCACTTTAAGGTATAAAATGCCAGTCTGTGTTTCATACTTCAGAAGTAAATTTTCAACTTATACACAGTGTCATATGAACTTCGTGGCATAATACTTCATACAGTGCTAAAGTGGTTACTTAAAATTGGATCAGCTTCCTGGGCATGGTGGTCCACCCAGCACTCCAGAGGCTGAGGCAGCAGGATCACTGTGAGATCTAGGCCAATCTGGGCTAAAAAGTAAGTTCAAGAGCAGGCTTACTGCACAGCAAAATTCTATCTCCAAAACAAAAACAAAAACCATTGGATCACCTTTGTAGCTGTATGACAGTTTATATACAGATGACCCCGTAAACCCTCATTAGATACAGGCAGGGCCTTATGGAAGGTAAACTAATTAGAGGGTCATTATGGCTGACTTGCTGTTGGCGGGCAGAGGTGGCCTGAGAGGCAGTCTCTGTGAGTGTGACCCAGGAAGGTGATGTCTCCCGGGCTCCTTTCTGGACTCTGCTTCCTGTTCCCCATGCCTTGAGCCCCTCCCTCCCCCAGTCCCTTCTGCCATGCTGTGCTGCATTGAGATCACTGGACTGTGGC
>RJWM01032310.1:0-21331 GCA_004363535.1 Dasyprocta punctata | reverse complement strand
ACTTTTTCCAATACAGCTGCCTGGGACCAAGTCACTAGCATCCCTCATTTGCCTAATGAAATAAATTCCTCTGCTCTTGATATTTCAAGAAAGGCCTGAAACTTCAGAACATTTGAAGAGCACATGACAGATGTTCAGGACCAAAAGTCATGCTTGGAATGGTCGGGAGGAGAAGTCCCCTCAGAACATATTTCTGGGGTTCAGAGGAAATTAAAGGATTCTGAGTGTGGTGAATTTGAAAATATCCTCCCAAAAATAAATAAAGATGGCCCTGCCTATGGTTGATGGCAAGGCAATTTTTTAAAATTGCAAGAAATCATCCATGTTTTCCTTTAGGAGAAGATGCATATGCACAGATAAATCTTCATTCCCCGGGTGTGATGAATCTCTCAAGCAGGAGGTTTCCTCCTAATATTTGCAAGTCATGGACACAAGACAATTTAAACTGCCTTAGATCTGACGAAGCATGCCTTGTGGTTTTTCTTGTCTAACTCTCAATCTTTAGGTATCACTGTGCCCCTGCTTTGCCAACAGTTTTTAATGGAGTCTAGCAAAGTAAATCTGCCTGTGATTACTTAAATAGGCAGAGTAATTGTGTTCTTCATTTCTGGATGTCATGAAAGTCAGTATTGTGATCATTCTGCTTGACTTCTAAACTCTTCAACACCAAAGCGTATCAGAACCCAGAAGGAATTGTGACCATTCTAGTGATCTTCAACCCAGATACAAAATTGAAGAGGCTGACTTTCTTAAGGAACACAGTACCCAACCTCATGTGGAATGGGAATAGAATAGGGAGTTAAATTTCAAACTTGAATTCAGATGACATTGGAATTGTTAAAAACTGTCCAGGCATATTCCTGAGTCTTCTTCTACAAAATTCTCACCTGAAAGAGCATTTCTGTAAAATCTGCAAAGGTGTGGCTTTTCAGAATCAGCCTCAGGGAAAACAGGAATAGGAATTTCTAGTAGGGTACTGATCACCCTTCCAAAGGAGACACACCTTTTAGTGACTAAGACTTAATGATTAGTCCCAAAGGGTTAAAAGACCAAAAAGCTGAGCCATATTAATGAAGAATGTTTTGGTTTTCATGAAAAGACGCTGTAACTAAATTTCCTCCTCCCTTACCTCATTTCCTGATCTTTCCTATATAATTGAAAAAGGTTTCCCAAAAGTGAGCAGGAGAGAGAAACTGGGTATTTAAAACTGAGTTCCTGTCATTTCCTTCCACTTCACAGTCAGCTGCCTAGAGGAAGCACTAAATAAGGTCCCTTCTTGTACACCATACATTTTACAGGTTGCCATTGTTGGTGACAAAGTGGAAAATTAGTGCCAGAAATCATGCTTTTTCCTTATCAGTAGTTTAAGGGCTATTTGATTCCCATTTGTTAGGTTCCTTTCTTATTTGCTTCAGAATTCAGATAGGAAAGAGATAGTTGTTACATATGAGGCCTCTCAGAACCCCATGTATTGTACCTGCTGATATAAACTTCCTTCAAATAATTCAAAATAGAAAGTAATGAAAGTCATAGGAAAAACCCCCATGGATAGAAGGTTAAACAATACATCTGCTTGGTTGATGAGTAGAAGGCAAATTCCATTGAGGGAATGAAACATGAAGTGGTCCTTGAAGACAGGAAGAATTTGAAAATGAGGAAATGAAAAAAAAATAACTAAGCAGTCTGATGCCAACACGTGAACAACAACCTAAAGACATAAGAATGTGGGGCATACCATAAATATGTAGCAGAGAACAGCTACGTTTGACTAACACACTACAGGGTCTTGAAAATCGGCACACCCCAAGGATATTGAATTGTACTGGATGAAAAATAAGAAACTGTTGAGGACACATCAAAGATCCCAAATGCTGTAGACGCAATTTATCTTTGGGTGTCTGTGAGATGTTAAAGAAAACCCTTATGAGACTATTTCCATTGGATATACTTGCTAAAATTGGGAGTACATGAAGAAAAGTCACCCACCTAGCTTCTTCAGAAAGATATTGAAATTTATGAAAATCTCTGCTCTTTCATGTGTATGACTACTTTATAATATTGAATACTATACAGTTATTAAAATGAATCTTTTGTATGGTTTCAAATTACTATCTGGAGTCAGTTGCATTTGACCCTAAAGAACTATTTTTTCTTGTAAGGCAAATTTGCTGACAAGAAATTCTCTTGGCTCTTGTTTATCTTGGTGTTATGATTTGTGTCTAGACATCCCCTCAAAGCTTCATGTTGTCAGGGGCAGGCTTTTTGGAGGTGGCTGAATCTAGAGTTTGTGACTGATTCATGGTCTAAAGTTGGAATTAAGGGTGTGAGTACTACATCCACCCTGAAGTAGGTAACCTGCATGCAATATAAGGGACAGAAAGAGGCTTACTTGTCCCTCCTTTCTTATTGCTTTTGGTATCTTTTGCCACCATGAACTGTTACCCCTCTGTCACACCACCCTGCCTTAGAGCCAGCCGATTATGAACTAAAACATCTACAAATTGTGATCTAAATAAACTCCTCCGCTTTTAACCTTGAGTGTCAGGTATTTTGCATCAGCATTTTGTTTCCATTTTTGAAATATAGTTGTTATATATAAGATTCTTGATTGTCAAATGAAGTTTTGCAAATGAGGAATAAGTTTTGCCCCACATCTTTGACTATGTCATCCGAATTCCTTCTTCATCTGTCAAATAGGGATGATATTAGTAACTATATACAAGAATTACTGTGAGAATTAAATGAAACAAAGTGTTTAGATCAATGTCTTCTACACAGAAAGTACTAATGAGTGCACACCCTTGGTAGATGTTTATGACTTAGATGGACAAGAATATGATATATCATTCACTCTTTTGAGTTTTATTTCCCACAAATATAGAGTCTTTACAGAAGCAATATGTTTAATAAACACAAATTTCTACTCATAATTAAATGTTAGAAAAAACTAAAAGTAAAAAGCAATGATGTAAATAATCATGATGTTAAACTGAATTGTTTTCAGACTTCTATAAATAAAACATGGCTATTTTAAAATTTTCTTTCACCTTGAAGTATCTTGGGTTCATACACAAGTTTTTTCCCCCATCTGTTACCAGTCTATTCTTAGCTGGTGTTAATTACTCAACCTTATCTGCTCTCAGTGTATATCAGAAGAAACGATTCCTGATTTCCTAAAGCAAAATTATATCTAGTCTTCCTAGTGCTGAACATCTAGAATTGTCTTTCTATTGCCATTGCCCCAGTATAATTCTGTAATTTATTTGTTGGATCTATAAGGCAGACAAAGTATTCATACACATGCCTAAGGAATGCTCTTCATCTAGGTAGATAATTATTTCAAGTAGGTGTTGGGTTCATATTTCCCTTTTTATATTTATATGTAATTGCATTTATCTCTCCCTTATGAATCCATTTGGCTTTCTAAATTGTGGGGTTTTTTCTTTTATTCTTAAGTATAGTAAAATTTTAGAGCCTATTTCTATGAACTACTAATTACTATTTATTATTGCTATTAATCATTTTGAAAAACTGTCTATAAATTATATTTTCTATTCTTTTAAGGTTTTTATGAAAGAATAGATACTATACTTAAGATTCAAGGAGCTCATTCAATTCATTCCTCCTATTTCTTCCCTAATTCCAAACCAATAATATAAAAAGAAAAGTGATCAGGCAAGTGTGAAGACAAAAGCTTTTGGGGATTTTTTTGCTTTTTTGTTTGTTTGTTTGTCTGTTTTAATTTGTCTAGAATGTATATGGAAAATGTGAATTGTGCCTATGGAAAGACAGGTATAATACACATTTAAGCCTCCAAATACCAAATCTGAATCAGTGAAATCAGTGCAGTCTTAGTAAACAAAATCTTCCTCTCCCAAGGTCCTACTCAGTAAAATTTGTGAAGAAGAGGACCAAAAATTAGGCCAGACCTAGAATACTGTATTATACAGGACTGTAACTCTGTTCCTACCAGAAGCCCAAGTCTTACAAGAGAGACATCCAAATCCAGGTAGGTTGAAGTTGCAGATATGGACTCCTAAGCTAGGCCTCTCATATACCATGTATCCATTTTCCTTACAATCGTAGATCCTTTACCTTACTTATATTACTCATCTTCATCCTATTTTCTAGCACTCTCTGTTTCCTCCTTGAAGTGGCTAGCCTTTTTAAAAACGAGCCTTACAACCATGTCTAAACACATGCATAATAATATGAAACACTTCTATAGCGTTTACCATGTGACAGACACTTCATTAAGTATCTTACCTATACTATTAAAATATCTAATCCTCAGGGAGAAATGTAGTAAATACTAGCATAGTTTCCATTTGGAAGATGAGAAAAATGAAACGCAGAATAAAATAATTTGTGCAATGTTATACATCCAGTGAATGGGGACTCAGATTCAAACTATAAACACCAGAACTTATATTATGAAACATTATCCTCTGCCAACTCTTATGAGAGAGAGATGGACAAAAACAGCTAACTAGCAGGAGATACTAAGTTTGTCAGAACAAAAAATTACCACACATAGATTCTTGTCATTTCAGTTAAGGTGGATAAATCAATTCATTGATAAAAATTCAATACAGAGACCTAAATCATGCGATGATTGAAATGGTGAAGAAGGATATTTGCTTATTGCTTGATTGTGGCAGGCAGCGGTCCTTCCCGAGAAAAGTCAAATCCCTTTTGTGATTTTATGTCCTGACCTTAGAGAACATTTCTGATTTTTAATATTATTACAGGGAAAAGAATGGTTTATATTTTGTCATGTACACATATGATTTTATGTAGTTTTGACGTTTTTTTAAAAAACCTTCTAGCCCATAAGAAGGAAGGTTTAGATGTCCTAGATGATATCTGCATGGTAAGTAACTTCTCAGTTTATATATGCTCCCTTTCAGCTTGGCTTTTGCTTGTGAGAGGGCACAATCCTAGAATGTCTACACAAATTTTAATAGCACAGTTACAAAAGTGTTTAATATTATTAACACAACATTGAGCTCCATCCCAGAATCCTGCATTTTTATTTAGAGACAAAATCTTGCTAAGTCACTAAGTTGCCCAGGTTGGATTCCAACCTTGGCAATTCTCCTGCCATCACCTCTTAGAGTGCTAGGATTACTGGACTGCATCACAACTGACTCTGTCTTGTAAAATTTTTTTTATTAAAGTTACTAGCAATACAAAACTTTACAATTACTTTTCCAGTTTTCTTATTTTTAAAGATAATAGGTTTTTATCTCTTCCTTTTAAGTGGATCTTGAAAGTGCAACCATCAACAGCTTTGTAAAGTTGTTAAACTTTTAGATTATTTATTTAAAAACTAAGATTATTTATTAGATTTTTTGAAAATGACTACAGCTAATTACTCTTATTTAAGTGTTATGAGTTTCTGAATTGTGTATTAGAAGAACTGATAAACTTAATTGCCACTTGAAAGCCCCCACAGGCAGGACATATCTTTTATGAGAAATAAATAAAACACAAAACTAATAATTTATCAGCTCTCTGTTGTGGAAAACTGGGTATGAAAATTCTTTTCCCTCTGGTGTATGAGGAAGTTTAACAAGAATGCTTTGTTAATAGGAAGGAGCTAAGTTTTTTTTTTTTTTATTAGATCATACCCAATATAGTAGTTAAAGTCTTCCCTGCATACTGACAATTCCATGTAGATATTTCCTGACAAGGTAAGATAGTACACTTGTGACTAAATGAAATTAGTCATTAGAAATGGTTGTGCTTTCTCAGTATGTAAATACAAAATTGCATACTTATCTATCTGCTTTGGGGTCAAAAAGAAAATAAAAATTCTAGGTTCAGACAGCTTCAGATAAATGTAGACTGATAAAAGACAGCAAGTTGCCCTGGTCATGTGGAAAAGCGTGTTCCTACTCAATCTGTAAACAAATAGAAATTTGGTACTAGATAGCTTGAAAAATACAAATTACCTGGAATGTTTGGGAGTGTAATTTTTTTCCTTTAAGTCATGATAATGAATCTCCATTATTCAATATTTTTAGTTTACCATTAGCACTTAGAAATTGGAATAATGGCCGGGCGTGGTGGCGCACGCCTTTAATCCCAGCACTCGGGAGGCTGAGGTAGGAGGAGCGTTGTGAGTTCGAGGCCGGCTTGGGCTACAACGCGAGCGCAAGGCCGGCCTGAGCTACATAGTGCGACTCTGCCTCAAAAAACCAGGGCTGGGAGTTTGGCTCAGTGCCTTAAGCGCCTTCCCTGGCAGGTGCAAGGTTGTGAGTTCAATCCCCAGTGCCACAAAAAAAGAAAAAAAAAAAGAAATTGGAACAATGATTGTAGGCTCTAGTGAAAAATTATTTCTATCTTCTTGTTTTAAATTTTCTTACATACTAGGAAATGGGATTCTTTCTACATTTACTTTGTTGAGCACAATATTATAGAAATGAATGTGCTACATATTAACACTATATCTCAAGGTTATTCCCTGCTATTGTATTATTAGTCTGGAGTAAGAGATTAAAAAGACAACTAATTCTCAAGTTAAAACCATATTATATTCCAAAACATAGTCCTTTGATCTCATTTTGTTTAAAAGCTGATGTGTATTTTCTCATTGAAATAGTATTCCAAATAATTATAGTCACTTGCTTCCCAGTTAAATCCCAAAAAGCTTATTCCATAATATAACCAATTTATAAATAATTAGAATTATGTTATCAATAATACAGATTAAGTTGATTGTTTGTAATCTCCAAAACTCAGAAACTACACAAGTGTATCTTTACAACTGAAGGAAAGTAGATAAATATTATATATGTTTATTTATCCATACTTGAAAACTGGAATATTTATAAAGCAGGATATTGTACAACTTTGTAAATAAAGGACATGTATCTGCATATATCTTGTGAGTAAACATACAGACATACTGTAGAAGGGGAAAAATGTGAGTGATATAATAATACGTAAATATAATATAGCATAATATGATACAAAAATTAATTTGGGTAGTGTTAGGGACTCCTTGAAATACTATAAGTTATGGATCAATATGTGTCTGTATACTGAGTCTGTATACTGAGTGTAAACACACAATAGTAAGAAACCATGCTCATTAAAAGACAATAAACATCTCTAGGAAAGAAGGTGGCAAATAAATTTTAGATTGGAGGAGGTAAGAGTTTCAAATATATTTGCAATATTGTCTTTTTAAAAAACCTCCTCCCTTCAGGTATTTCATATAGTCAAAATCTTTTCCCTAATACAGTATTTCTAAAATGTTAGTCCTTTTTACTTAGACTTTTTTCTTTGTACAAAAAGGTACAAAAACAGGTGGTAAGGATGCCAGCACTTTCCCATGACTCAAGGAAGTGGCAACAGAATGTCAATAATCACAGACACTCACTCACATAAAAATTGCTACATTCAATCCAAAATGCCCTCTAAGAATTTTTAAAATTAATTATGTTATACCACAAAGCTTGAAAACATTTACTTTTAGTATCATGTAGAGCCAAAAAGAATGTTTACATAAAGCAGATCTGGCTGTCTGGAGGAAAAGCTCATAATGGAGTAGTACATTAACCAACTACATGTTTTATAGACCGGCATTTCTGCTGCTAATAAAACTTAGCACACTATATATATATATATATATATATATATATATATATACTTTATTTATTTACTTATTTATTTTTAACTCATACACAAAAGTTACATATATTTATGGGATGTCATTTAATCTTCTGGTACACATATAACAGTGTAATGTTTAAATCAGGTAATACAGCATATCTGTTTTGAACATGAATAAAGGTGAGCTTCTCATTTTGAGATCCTATTCGTTGTCAGAATTTTATTTGCAAGCAAAAATTCAGACTTCGGAAAACTTACAAGTGCCACCATAACCTTTTCAGCTTTGCAATGCTAAGTGATGAAATAAGGACTAGGTTTTAAAACACAGTATAATGAAATACATCAGATTTAAAAGATATCCACAATTCCAACAGTCAGTGTATCTTGTTACAAAATCTTGCTTGGAAAAGTCATCCATTCAAAATGCAAAACTGACAAGTGGATTTTAATGTGATCAAGTGTATAAGAAATCAGGAAAAATTCTTCATGATTTTGGACAGTACATTTGCAAATCCTGTCTAAGAAGCTACTAAAGATTAAGTTTGGCATAGTAGTGAGGAATATCCACAGCTATCTGAAAATGTTACTAAAACACTGTTCTCCTTTCCAATCACTTATCATAAACTACAGCCCTAACAATCAATTGGAAAAAAAGATTAAATGTAGCTATGAGGATCTGGCTTCATTCTATTAAGCCAAATATGAAAGAAAATGGCAAATATGTAAAACAATGCCATTCTTCTAATTAATTTTTTTCTCATTTTGGAAACTAAAGAAAATCCAGATTATATAAAAGTTTCAAAATCAGAAAAAGCAGAAAAGCAAAAAAACTGCCAATGATGCCATCCTGATTCACAAATGCAACATCTTGATATATGCCATTTCGGATGCAGGGATTGATTGGTTATCCTTCTCTGTCTTTGATCGTGTCTTGAGTATCTACTCTTGACTGATTTCATCAGGAAGTAGGGGATGGTTCCCTTCTTCTACAAGTGAATGATGGACACATTCACACTGGTTACAACTCCAGGGTATAGTTATAGATGCTAACCATGTAGTCTGAAGGGAAAATAGGGTATTACAGACCCAGTTTAACTAATTGGTCCTTGAGCACTTTTTGTGAGTGTAAAGCTTTACTCTGCAAAGTTGCTGTATATTCTTTACGTGTATTCTCTTGCCGTGTATTCTCTCATCTGGCCCAGAGCACCCAAAGAGGATCTTGTAACAACTTCCCTTTCTCTTTTCGTATATTATATGTTTTTGACCAACTCTCTAGTACTTTGATTCCTGCAAACCTTTCCATGTGTATATGCTTACTACACTTTCAATTCACGCACTTGCCTTGCAGTTGTGAAAATTAACATAGACTCTTTTCAGTGCCTATCTCCATTCCAGCAGCCAAGTGGGGGAAAGTTTTCTTTATTTTGTGAGGGATTGGGGAAGGGAAGGGGAAGTAAAGAGATTTCACATGTGTCAAGTATTCAGGCAAGATAGCCACAATGAATGTAAGCATTAAGTGTCATAAGCAAGAACTAAAAATAATTACAGTGACAGTAATGCAAATGGAGGCAAGGAATTTAGAGGTAGAGGAAGGGAGCTGGATAGGAAGGGGAAGGGCAATAAAAAGAATCAAGATGTGTTATGCACATTCACCTGCTGCCTAAGATGAATGTAAACTTCATGTACACCAAGCATGTGCTTATAAAGATTTTTAAAAGGAAGCAAGAAAGGTAGGCAGGAAGGAGGGAGGAAGGGAAAAAGGAAGAAAGTAAGGGGAGGGGTGCAATGTTTTTTTAAAATAAAAGAAAAAGAAAGAGGGAAGGAAGGGAGAGAGGAAAAGAGAAATCCTTTCTGAATGGGGAGGAGTAAAATGTATCAATCTTTCCATGGATTTGGATTTCATTAAATAATCTACTGGGGAAACAAGTACCATGTCTTGGTTACTTTTCTCTTGTTGCTGAGCCAAAATAACCCATGCCCAAAATTAGGGAAGGAAAGGTTTATTTAACATACAGCTTTTGGAGGTTTCGGTCCATACAGAGTTGGCTAAAAGGCAGGGTGGTGTTGTTAAGGGGCAACATTTTACAATGGCTACAAGCAACAAGAGGGAAAAGGGAAAAAGGATAAAGCGTGCTACCCACTCTCCTTTGTATTCATGCCGGCTCCCCACCCCTGGGTGGGTGCAGCACTCACACACCACCAATCCCAGCGCTGGACAATGAACCAGTCACAAACGCTATCTTCAGCTGCCTGTGTGACTGCATGAGGCTTTGCGGGAACATTTAAACAAACCACAAGACGCTTAAGCACTCAAGTTGATATCGTATCATGTGAACCAAGCAGTGCGAATTTAGTAGGAAAAGTACCTTCCTCAACCATTTCCAACTTGTTGCTGTCATCTGGATCTAAAGGAAAGGGGAGATTTCTTCAGGGAATAGACAGTAGCTATTCTCTTTTGAACCAGCCCTAGCACTTCACCCAGTTCCATCTCCTACTCCATACCCTAAGGCAACCTGCACAAACTGTTTCCCTTTCTTCCACTGTACCTTATTTTCATCTCTATAACGTCTTCTTCAAAAATGACTGCACTTGCATTGAGGTGTATGGAGAAAAGTCTACCAAGTCTTCTACTATTTTCACTGGTCACTGAGTTGCCAGCCTCAGGAGCTGCACATACTTTCTCCTCCCTATTAACTTCTTTTCTAAACCCTGTGTCTACTCCCAAGGGTAAATAGGGTCCCTTTAGTGGTCCATTTGGGAGGCCACTTGATACACTGCTCTGAGGTTAACATAAGAATTCTTGAAATAATGATTTAATAATGTGTAGAATTTTGATGCTCATTCTTTCCCTCTATAATGCTTTATTACACATATTACTTACAATTAAGTATTTATGAAAGCAAAAATACAAAAAATTTTACCAGTTTGTGTTCTTTCTAAAAATGTATGAGGGTAGCTATTCAACTATACGCTCTCCAGTGAAAGGCATTATGTTTCTTTGTAATCTTTATTTGATATGTTAAAAACAATATGCAGTTATCTAATTGTTTGTTTTCATATTTTAGTTGCAAAGAGGGCTTAATATTTTGATGCATTTATTAGCAATTGGATATCTTCAAATATACATGAGTTTTGCATGTCTATTGTCATTTTCTTTGGAAAAAATCCCCTGTCACTTCACATGAATTCTTCATGTATAAAAAACATTATCTCCTTTTCTTATCTTCCCAGAAGAATTAAGCACATCATACCACAGTGATATATTTGCACCAAAGTTTATAGCAGCACAATTTGTAATAGCTAAATCTTGGAAACAACTCAGATGCTAATCAACTGAAGAATGGATAAAACACAGAAGTGGAGTACAACTCAGCTATAAAGAAGGATAAACTCGAGGCTTTTCTAGGTAAATGGATGCAACTAGAGACCATATTCGTAAGTGAAATAAATCAAACTCGGATGTGCAAGCACCATATTGTCTACCTACTGTAAGAAACTAAAAATGTAAATAAGATCCAAAATCTATAATAGATATTGTGAAAGAGGAAAAAACTGCTCAAAAGGAAAGAACAACTGGGATGGGTTAAAGGAGAAAAGAAGGAAGGGGGGAAATATATATATATATATATATATATATATATATATATATATATATACACACACACACAAAAGATACCTAAGATAATTATATTACTGATTTATTTTAGTTCAATGAAAAAACAGGCTTTGCTCATATTGTTCAGTCAATGATGCATGCCTATACCTTGTAATCTAAGCAAGTATTTTGAAGATAACAATACATGATATATTAACCATTGTTAATTTCCTATTGTCTTGTTTTGAATTTCTGTATCATTGTTTTCATCTTTAAAATAAAAAATCTCCTTTTCTAATATATATATATATATATATATATATATATATATATATATCATAGTATTTTCTTTTGAATCAGTTGTGTTTAGAAGCCATTTATGTTTATGATACACGGTGAGTATATTCATCATGGGGAACCCATGTCACATCTTGATCCTTTTTGTTTCCCATTCTCTTCCACTCACTCCAGTTTTGCCCCATTCCCAGATCACCCTTCCATCTCTACATAGTCTATCCCCATATGTTCTGTCATCTTTTATTTTGCTCTTTAAATTACTTATACTTTGACTATCTCATATAAGAGAAGCCATGTGATATTTAACAGTCTTTGTCTGACTTATTTCACTTAGCATTATGATGTCAAGGTACATCCTTTTTCTTATGTAAATTCAAATTTATTCTTTTTATGGCTGAGTAGTACTTGATTTTGTACATGCACCACATTTTCTCTATCCATTCATCTGTTGATGGGTGTATAGGCTGTTTTCAAGATTTAGCTATTACGTGCCATCTTTTAAAATGTGTCAAACCACTAATATGCTTTGGTTTCTGTTTTTTGTTTTGTTTTGTTTTCAGTGCTGATTAGAGTATTTAAATAGATGTAGAACAAACAGATCAATTTAATGATGATTTATTTTCAAGGTACTTTAATTTACTTTGATTTTAATTCAAGGTTATCTACATTATATTATTCCTACTTAGTTTCCACAGTATTTTTCTGATGGGGAGAAAAATAATTGAGTTGGTAACCTGGATGATAAATGAACATAATCTTAACTGTTGCCCAAGAAAATGGCATCTCACTAGACTTACAGTAGAAAAATACTTAACCTGATGCTTTAAATAGTAAAAATACTAAGGGAAGATCTAGTGAAACATGATGAGCCCTTACTACTTGTTATGATAATTGGTTAAATAGTTACCCATCTTCTCTAAAAGACTGTAAACTCTGTGAGGACAGGCTTTGATGTCTTCCTCATCATTGTAATCTGGTACTTCATGATTGAATGCAGGAATGGATACTGAGAACATATCATGTAGCATATTTCACTGTATCCTGTCTGAATAGTTAAAATGAAAGAAGTAGAATTCATTTCTGTTCTCCTGTCAGTGATTTGATCATTCAGTTGTACCGTGACTGTTTAAATGAACTAAATGTTACAGAAAAAATATTTTATAGCCTCAAAAACAATTATGTATTATATACTATGTATCTTTGTTTTTGTCCAACCAATTTGGAAATGCCTATGAAAAAGAGAGTAACAAGTAATCTGAGAAACCTTGCTAAATATGATGGGCTATTTTCTTCCTTTCAACACAAGTGTTAATTTCTGACAAATTAATATAAAACACTGAGTTCAGACTCACAGCTAATTGCATATGCATCACTTCAGGTGAAGCTATTACTAGTAAATACCCTGGTAGATATGCTACAGATAATTGCTTTATTTATCTCGTACTAGTGGAATTTCCTGGCTCAGAACCCTGAATATGGCCTGAACTTGTTTATCACATGCTATTTCCTCTTTAATTTGCTTTACAAAAGGGCAGTTACTTTCCTCTTCTTGTTTCCCATCCTTATATTAATTATCCCAATATTCGCTCCTGAAAAAGTAGGTAGGGAATGTTTTGAGGCCACATGTGATGAAGGCACCATGGTATCGTGTCGGTGTTCCCCTGTAACACTCCAGGAATTGACTTCCATCAGTTCTCTTTGCACTGCAGTTTGTCAAATTCACAAGGCATTGCTTAAAAACCAGAGTGTCAGTTTATTAATTTCAATTAGAGTGCACATCAATACATTTGTCCGCTGGCCAAGGCAAATCTTTTCCTATAAATTAGACATTTTAAAGATAATCAGAAAATCTGTTTGTTGAATATAAAATAATAGATTGCTGGATATTCTTGAAAAACATTTTACTAATATTTTACAGAAGGATCAATCTTTCCCTATAAACTTTTGTTAGAGATACAGTACAAAACCTGTCAAATTAATGCTAATTTCTCTTTCAAATACAATGTTGAATATGAATGGATATTCTTCCTACTTCTTTTGAATGGACATGGAGAAGGGAACTTTACATAATAAAGCATGAATCAATGGATAGTTGTGAGCACATTAAAATCTTCTATGGAACATCTACATTCAAGTTGTATTTTGTATATATTTATAAATAGTACATAAAAATCATTTATTTTCATCACACTTTCACATCATTCTTCTAATGGCCTTGAGATAATTATCTTCTACCATCTTTGAATAAATTACAAAAGCTCATATATATTTAAAATAATTCATTTCATAGACTAACAGTCTTACTAAAGCATTATTAGTAAGCAATTCATTGCCATGTATACAAATGAATTACAACACGTAGACAGTACTTCTAAGGTTTAGCAAGATGTTTTGCATCACTTTATTGTTAGTGATTTTTGTAAATTCAACTTGCCCAGTGAAATGTTAGTGATTTTTTAAAATTCAATTTGTCCAGTGAAATGGTTTATGAGTCTTTTGAAGAATATCAATTAAACAAGAAAAAATTCTATATTGGTTGAATTCTATGATTAATAGTTTATCCCCTACTATGTCCATGATTTTATTGTGAGTCAGATAAGAGGCATTAGAAATGAAAAACACTTTATTCTACTTTTTATGCTGTCTGAAAAATGCAATACAAATTAGCAATTTAAATAAATTCACATCTTTCCATGAGCCAGGGTCTGTCATAGGGAATGCGAAGGGACTCAATAAGAAGATGAACCACGCCTTCCCATGAGCCAGGGTCTGACATGGGGAATGGGAAGAGACTCAGCAAGAAGACAAACCATGCCTTCCAATGAGTCAGCTGGTGCATGCGCTGGGAAACCAGAAGAGCATTCTCCTTCCTCATTCCCCAGTAAGCAACTGGCTGATTCAGAGGAACTCAGGTTGAGATGATCGCAACTGAGATGATCGCAGCTTGATGCTTACATTGTTTGGTTGACTTTGCAGGTCTGCACTGATGGTCTAGGCATCTATTTGGAGGATGGCAGTGTGCATTGTGGCAACTGTAGCAGATTTCCTTCTGTCTTGTTTTTGAAATCCAATGTTTTGTTCCATTTCACTGTTTTGTTTTATTCCTGTATCTAGTAACCTGAGCAACTATTCTGAAGGTAACAATATGCAGTATAACAACCATTGTGTTTTTTTTATTTAAGCCAAGAAAAAAAAGACATATATAACAAAGACAACAAGCAAAAGAGACAAACAAATGGGTAGAGTAAATGCACAACAGTAACATTGAAGGTTTACAAAACCGGATGATAGAAACTTGACAATGGTTGCAATAATGATATGCAATATTGTAACAACCATTGTTAAATTCCTATCACCTGGTTTTGAAAACCTAGAGAGCTATTGTTTTGTTGTTTTTGTTGTCATTTTGCTTTTGTTGTTTTTTTGGTTTGTTTTCTTCTTGACTTTTTCTTTTTTCTCTTCAAAATAAAATAAAATTAATAAATAGATTCAATAGTCATTCTACAGCCAAGGCTAGAACACTGACTTGGCATTCTTTTGTTCAAACACTTTCATTCACTTAAAAACCAATCCACCTAGTTTATTCTACTACACAAATTTTCTCATGAATAAACTAAGTATTTCCAACTGGAAGAAATACTATTGTAACTTATACATAAATGCATTGGTTGCCATCCTAGCATCCATTTTTTTCTATTCCCAGCTTTTACTTAGTGAGTTTACTCTTCCCAAGTTCTTAGCTTTGTATTTGGGGTAGAATAAACTCCCATCTGTAGTCTTTAAATTATTTTACTGGCTCACAAATGCAGATTTTTCCAAAGCTGGGTCAATAAAGAACAGTAATCTTACAACATGTGCACAAACACTGATCCTGATCTTTCTCCTTTTGGATGTTATAGTATGCTGTAAGTGTGTGAAACTGGCAGATATCTTAAACATTTTTTGGCCTGCAGGAGAGCTAGATACTGCTGATCCTACCTAAGTAGCTGGATCAATTCTCATTGAGAGTTTTATTATAAGACTTTTAAGATATAAAGTAAGTGTATCACTTGTTCATTTATCTGTTTTTAACTGTTTGAATATTTTTTTCATTATACCTATCAAAAATTTCTGACAGGAGCTAACAGATTTGAACTCAGAATTATATCTATATGCATTTAAGGGGAAACACAACATGTAATCCATTTTTGCATTTTAACACTTATTTACTGAGTACCTACACTTTCTATGCAATGTAGGAGTTTTGAAAACATAGGAAAAACAAAATATAACTTGTCCCTCTGTGCAGATGTCCTACTTACAGTCCAGCAGGCGAAAAAGACATGGAAAACTACACATTAATCCATTGACTTTATTTTTGAAAGGGCTTTGATGAAGAGGAACAAAATCTTATGGAGAGTTATAAAAAAGGACTAGATGTGCTCTGAGGTATCTTAGGTTTCTAAGGTTTCCATAACATAACCACAAATTGAGTTACTTAAAATAACAGAAACGTATCATTCACAGTTTTGCAGGCTAAAAGTCTGAAACCGAGGTATTGCTAGGCCTACATAACTTTTGAAGGCTCTAGGGAAAGGTCATTTGACTCTTGATAGCTCCTGGTAGTTTAGGGTAGTTCTGCACACCCTTTGACTTGTAGCTGTAATACTGCAATCTCATACTGTATATTACAAGACCTTCTTATTTGTGTCTTTCTGTCTCCAAAGCTCTTTCATTGGGGGTTTAGAATTTGAACTTAACTTGGAGGGGGAACATGACTCAGTTACATTGGAGGGTTCAGAGAAGACTTCTCTAAGAAGATTATCTTGAGTTGAAATCTAAGGATGAGCTTAGTATCTCAAGAAGAATAATGACATGTACTCCAAGCATATGTCAAATTTACTACTGTTCCATTATTTCTACCTTAATTTGTCATGATTCCTATATTTTAGTTTTACGTCTAAAACCCCAACATTTTAAGGAGGAGCAATTGTGGAAGGGCAGCTTCTAATGGCAGTGATGGTGGCATCTTTGGGCAGTCACAGATCCACATTAAAATGACCCACTCCTCCTCCCAGGCAGTATACTTCAGTTTGTTAGTTGCCCAGGTAATAGTTCCTATTCAAGGTCTGGTTGCTTCTGTCTTTTAGAAACAGTTGGTCACTGTGATGCATACCTGGTCACTATGTTACACATTGTACAAACCAATCCCCAATTGGCATGCCATTCTGCTTCTGTACTTTCTGCTTGTTTGTCTCATGTAAGCCCTAGACCACCAGAGATCAGGGCCTGATATTCTGGGAATGATCCTGATCAGTGCCCATTGACATAAATAAATATATCTCCAAATGCTGGGTGCTGTTTTTGTGTTTCTGCTTGCCACCGCATCTGCCATGTCAGCGGAAAAGACGGACCATGCTGAGCTCTGGTCATCATCATTGTGGCCCTCACAGATGGAGCAAAGACCTCTCCAGGTCCTAATAGAAAGGTGCACCCTTGAGATTTATCAAGTCCCCTCAGAGGTCTGGAGGAGAATTCCAGCCTCCATGGTCAAGTGGTTCACATCAGACCCCTAATAGGAAGACACAATATGTCTATCTGTCTGTCTGCCTGTCTGCTTGCCTGCCTGATTCTGATAGGACCCTAGGGGGCACCCCAGTTAAGTCAGTCTATCAGTCCTGCTCAGTATGAGCAGAAGAACTTGATCAATTCTTTTTAGTTAAGGCCACGCTCAAGGAAAGGGGGTTGGAATGTTTAACCTCTCAGTGACTGCTGAATGAATGTGTGAGTGAGGGAAACAATGTAAGCAATAGGCTGCTCTGTCTGTACACCAAAAACTAGAGGCACTGGTCACAGCTACTGATTGGGCCCTCAGCTGCAGTTCTGTAGCAACTGACATATGACATAACAAGAGCCCTCACTCCTTCCTTAGCTAAGTCATGCCTAAGTCCCCATGAGGGGTACAGTCAGGTGGGCATCTGAATGGTCTCTCTCTGAGGGGCACCCACCCTTTCTGTTGTGCCATCATTCAAGGGTACATACACAACATACACTGTAGAGTGATAGAATGGAAACTAATTAGTTAAAACCCACAGTCCCTGACTGCAGGTGAAGGGGTTTTATGGAGTTAAAACTGAAGCCACACTACTCCATATATCTCACAGAAAAAAAAAAAGGAACAAGAGGTCCATTCTTCCTGAGAATTCTGCCTTGGCACCCTTGTTGGCCACCACAGCTGTTGCCAACACCTATAACTTCACTCCCCACTCTTGACTCAACTACTTCCAGTCAACTGAACTAGTTCCAGATAGCCATTGCCTGCATTCATACACAGAGGCCCTCCTCCAGAGCCTTCTGCTTACATGCCTATCCTGGTCAGATGGTGTCATCTAATGCCCACCCAATATTACCATCAATAACTTCTTCTGAGTTCCACATTTTAACTGAAGAAAAATTGGACTGTCAGCCCTGACAAATGAATTTCACCCTACCCATCCTATATCAAATTGGGCCCCAGACTACCAATGGTCATTGCAAAAGTCAGGGGCAAGCCTGTGACATTCCTGGTAGACAAGGGAAGAAAACTGTCCTCCTTCAAAAGTTCCCTCTGTCAAAAACTTACCATCACTTTAAAACATACCATGATAAGGAAAAATGTATCCATGAGAGAAAGACTCAGAAAGAATACATGAATCCACAAAGAAACAACCAGGTAATATAGTGATTTTCCCTGATACCTTATTTACTGACCTTAACCATGGTGGGGCAGAACCACTGGCTTCTAGATACAGGACATCTCTGAAGAGTAGGATACAGGGAGAAGATAAGAATAAGGGGCAACCAGAGGAATGAATTCTGCTCTGTTCCACCACTGCAGGCTTCCAGGCCTAAGCTGGGAAAATGGAGAGAATTTGAATGACTTTATAATTTTTCATATTACATTGGAGCAGACATTCAAATTGCTGAAGTAAATCTGATTTGTTCTGTGACTAATAAAGATGAGCAAGACTGTGGAGCATATTAGAGCTCTTATGCAAAGAAGAGAAACCATGAATTCATTGGGTGAGTTTAATGGACAGTTGTAAAATTAAATAAGTTTTACATTCTTGATAACTAGCAAGGTCAGTAAAATGATTACATATTGAGCAATTATTTATCATGTACCAGACACAGGCTAGGTGACACTGATATACAGCCATAGATACAGCTGCAGCTAGCCCCTATTAATTACTTACACACACACACGCGCGATGAAACGAGTTCTGTTTGCACCTATCTACCTCTACATTTATGTATCTTCCCTTCAAATCTCTTGTACGATGATATTACTGTATATTTTTACAGATGAAGGAATAGAGAAATTGAAGATCTTACCCAAGGTCATCCAGATATTACCATAAAGAGGTAAAATTCCTATATATACTTCCTCCATACTTGACTTCAAGTTCAGAGTAATATGAAACAAAGATGTGGATATCTATCATCCTGTTTCCAGCTCTGAAATTTTTCCTCAAGCACATGAGAAAGGGGATTATTACCTAATAATAATTGCACCTGCACTTAGAATATACTACATGCTAGGTACACTATGTATCACCTTAATATCCAAAACTCCACAAGAAGGTATTGATTTTATTTTACAGATTTACTCAAAACAATTAGGTAACTTGCCTCAGATTTCACAGCTAGTAAAGACGGGGCAAACATTCAAATGCATATTTGTCTGATCCTAGGTATTATGCCCTTTCTACTACTCTATGTTCCTTTTAGACATGAATTTGTGGCTGAGTAGAGAGAAGTTAAAGATGTTATCAATTTTAAAAAATCAGATTAAATGACTTATTTCCCAATTAATGATACATTTAAATGGCTTACATAAATTATTTTTACATATTTAACTGCTGAGATATGTTGGTAATTAGCATTATTTACATTTTACTGATAAGATAATGAGGCCCCCTAGAATTGAAATAATCATAGATGCAGAGTAACTTAGTGGCAGAGACCAAACCAGAGCCTATGTATCCTGATTGTTAGGTCTTCTCTACTTTACAATATTATCCATAATGATGGAGTTCTTTGGATGTATGTGGACAGGTTCCTGGACACTGGTTATCAGGACTAAAATGATGGAAAAGACATGATTTCTTACATTTACTTCCCTAAAATAGTAGCAAAACACTGTATAGATGCAATTTTTTCACTTTCTGGAACATGGTCACTCAATCTTTGAATATGAAAAATTATAGTAAAAAATTGCAGGCTATTTACTGGATATAAGGTAAGAATTGGGAAAAATATTTTTACAATATTCAGAGTGCAATAGACTTGCACAGCAATTTTACCACTTTGTTAAGACGACATTCTTCTGAAATATTCATAATAAAATTCCTAGGTGGAAAGCAACTGCTGCCAAAATATGTTATTTTTCATCCAAGACCATAGTGTATAACGATGGTATTATTTCCACTACAAAGTTTTTAGAACAGAACATATAACCACAATTATTACAAAGACAATCTAAGAACTGAAGCTTAGAAGCCAGAAATTACCTCTGTGACTGATCGATCATTACCTGTATTTACCCATTATTTCACTGCAATGTTACATAATGTATGCTTCAAAGTTTCTTTATGAACCAAACAGTCATGATTATGTTTAGAGAATTTATCCATGATCTTCTTTATATAGTACAAAAGGTATGGCAGTTTCTTCCAGATCTTTAAATTGCTTATACCTACTGAAACTAATGCTTAATTGTATGGATAATTCTGGGAAAAGAAAATACCATCAAACCTGTCCATCCCAATTTTTATGTGTAATTTTCTTCATGCTTTACTGATCAGGTTACTTTCACGAATTAGCTGTAGTACTTTCATGATGCTTAGACTTTGCCAGTAATATATTTTATATCCACTGATAGTTAATTGTTTTAGAAAGAATATGCATCTAACATTTATAGTGTTCTCTCTGACAAAATTAAATCTCTTTGCATATTTATCAACAACAAAAGAGGCAGTAAAATTGTAGTATAGTTCATTTTCACAACCACTCTCATATTTTACTGACTTTTTTAAGTCATAAAAATAACTTAACACCAATTTTGCATTTTCTTTGCAATCTTTTGCTTTTTATGTATTTTTCTTGCTTTATTCCAGTGGCTAGAACCCCAGCACAATGTTAAATAGAAGTGGTGAGAACAAAAGACCATACGTTCCTATTTCTACACTTCAGAAAACATTCTGTTTTCCAACATTAAAAATAATGCAACATAGAGGTTTTCTGTAAGATATCTTTTATCAAGTTGAAGAAGTTCCCATCTATTCCTGGTTTTCTAAAAGTTTTTATCAGAAATAATTTTAGAATCCTATAAAATATTTTTTCTGCATCTATTGAGATCACTATGTGGTTTATTGATCACATGAATTGTACTGGTTCCTTTTTGTTAAATACATTCCTGAGGTAAACCTCAATTGGTTATGATAGATTACTTTTTTATATAATATTGGATTCAATTACCTACATTTGAGCTAAGAATTATTTTATCTATCATCATGAAAGATATTGGTCTGTGAATTTTTCCATAAGGTCAACATCAAACCTAACCATTGAATTTGATTCATTTCCCACCCAATTTGGTTTGTGATCAGAATCGTGAAAATAATTCAGTTTGTGAACCACAGTACCACTATTCCTATAATGCCTTTTTCTACTTTTGGTATCAGGTTTATTCTACTCTCACAAAATGACTTTAAAAGAATTAACACATTCTATTTCATGGGGAAGTTTATGTCTGTTTTCATTATTTTTTGCTAAACATTTGGTAGAATTTAAAAG